>WYDI02031050.1:0-32731 GCA_009867235.2 Psittacus erithacus | reverse complement strand
CTTACCCTGGCTGGGCTGCTGCACACAAGTAACCCTTGCTGTGTGCTATCAAGTAGTGCCTCCCCATGAGCTGGCCCTGGGGGCACACACTGGTGTAGGTGGTGCAGCACTACCCCCAGTGATTGCGTTCCAGTGTCCCAGCAGTGTAAGTCTTCAGTTTGCTCTGATGGGTGTTTTTGGCATTGCCTTGAACCTCTGTGACCTGTGAAACCTGCCACTTTGTCTCCATACTCTTATTATGACATTGATACTATACTTTAGTTCCTGTGGTTAGGCTGAGGTTCAGCTCTCAGCTTTGACTTGCTGTATGTGTTACTGTGCAGAGGCAGTCTGGCGCTGAAGGAGAGTCATGTTTTCCTGTCTGAGCTCTCTGCAGGTGCTGTAGCCATCAGTCATCCGGCAAGTGCACTGAACCTCAGGGCTTTGGTCGAGGCCTGCAGTGAATGTGGGTGAAGCCAGCAGAAGAATGCCCTGTCAGCGGGGCTGTAGGTAGGGGAGGAGAGGGGACCAGAACTGGGACTGGTCTGAAGGAAGCTGCGTAAGTCTCACGTCCAGTGGAAGGCATCATGAAGCTTCTTCAGGTCACTTGAAGATTGAGCTGCCTTACCAGCTGTCCTACCATTTGTCTGTGGTGGTTATAAGCTACCTGGCAAATATTAGTTCCATGGACATGACATTGTCTTGTTTGTTTTTTTAATGTCAGGCAGTCAGACTTTAGGACAGTTGCCAGGGGAATAGGAAATACTTTCCCTCCCTTCCTGAAGCCTGTGTAGAACCAGAGGATAGCTTTCCTGCTGTTTTTAATGTCTGAAGTACAACCTGTCCTAAAACAGCTCATCTGTTCTATAAGCAGAGAATACCGTAGTGCCTGGAATGAGGTATCAGTGGCCCTTGGAATCGTTGTTACTCTGGTCCTACAGAAGTCTGCCTGCTGTGAGGCTGGCCGTAAACCACTTCTATGCTGCAGGGCCTCCCTTCTCCTTGCCCTGTGCTTCTGCACTGCTGCTCTGCATCCTGGAGCAAGCTGACAGGTCTGTAGGAAGCAGAATGCAGTCAAGAGCCAGTGCAAAAGTCTGTGGGCCTCTCTGGGTCTTGCTTCTTATGCTTACTCCCTGGGATCTACATGAAGAAATTATTCCTCTGGGAAGTCAAATATCTTCTGACTGTGGTAATAATGCTTTCCAGTCAGTAGCAGTAGGTTTTATTGCTGGACCTGGATTTTGGATTATCCAAAATAGACAAAGATATTGAGTAGCTATTAGGAAGAAGTTCAAAATTAGGTAAGTGGGTTGGAACTAGATGATCTTTAAGGTCTCTTCCAACCCAAACAATTCTGTGATTCCGTTATGGTATTTGTTGCTTGCATATCATCTCCTGGACCATACTTACGTGTGATTGCTACCCTAGGCTGAGACTTATCACTTCAGTGTAGCCTATACGCAAGAGGAAAGGTACTGCCTGTTCCTTATAATGTGCTAACTTTCTTGGTGCAGGACCTCACTGGCTGCATGTCTCGAATCCCAGAAGTCTGTCCTAAAATGTTCTTTTGTCTGGCTGTGAAGCTGTGTCTGGGTTTGAGAAACATTTGTGGTATTATATGTCTGTGCAGAGGAGATTATACTCCAGTGAATGAGTAGTTTCTCTTTTCTCCTTTTCTTCCTTCATCCGAGTTATTTTTTTGTCTCCTGAATTGGAAACTTGCTTGAAATGTTCCTGAGTTCCTTATTGGTAAAATTCAGAGGAGCAAAGAGAACAACCAGGACCAGAGAACAGAGAAACACAGTCTGCTCCAAGACATGTATTTCTTTCTGCGTGAGGTCAAAAGGCATGTGAATATCTTCTAGCTCTTTTCTTCAGATCTGTTTTCCAAAGGGTGAGCATTGGTAGGTGCTCCTGCAGTCAGATTGATGTTATTATTGTCTTTTATCTTGCTTCTGTTCAAATAGTTGCATCGAGAGGTAATCCTTGATGGTTTTCTTTTCACTCTTCAGAGGTTAGCCTGCTCAAGCCAAGCTGTGAGCCACAATGAGATAATGCCAAGAGATTTTACTGTTTGGAAAGTTTCTTCCCTCTCTTGAGAATGGTAGGTTCTGTTTCTCAAGCCTTAGCTAGAGGCTTTCCAGGTGCCATTGGCCTAGGGATTGGTTTCTATAAAGCAAAACTGTGTTTGTTACAGCCCCTGTTCATGATTCCAGTGTGCCTGTCAGAAGAGTGATGATTAGAGACCATAGGCCAAAAGGGCTCTGATTCCATGAGATCCTACTGGCAAAACAGGCGGATGTGATGTGCTGCTGCAGCAAGCAGGGGAAGTAGCATTAAAAAAACCAAAACCAAAACAGAGTGGAAAAGCTTAGCTTTCAGTTGGTGTCAAGGTTATCTTCCACTGTCAGACCCTCAGCTTTGCTTCTGTTGTGTGGTACAATTAATGAGTTCTAGCCCTGTTCAGAGATCTGTGTGTGGCAATTATCTGAGCTTGGCAGCTGCTCCGGGTGCTGTTTGAGAGCCGGTGTTGAGCAACACGTGGTAAATATCTTCTGAGAGGCACAAAACAGGGACCTTTGCCATCAGAAGGAGGCTAACAAATGAGCAGTGGTACTCTGTTCTTCAGGAGAGTAACAAAACCAGTTTTTGTCACTTGAGTCCAAACTGATCCTCTCCTGAAGGCAGTAGGACCATTGTCAGCCACGCAGCACTCAGCGCATGGGCATAACAGTGGAGCTACGTTTGTCTTCAAAGTGTTCCTCCTTCATCCATCCCCCAGTCTTCCTAGAAAAGAGTACTTGTGTGAAGTGGAAGCCATCCTTTGCTGGTTTTACCCCAGTGACTATTACAAGACTCATCCCGCACAGATTGGTGAGAGCACAGCGCTGCTCAGAGAGTTTTAGAGTGCTGTGTAATTAAACTTCAACTTCTTTCCTTTCCTGAGCATCTTTCTAAACTTGGTGTCAGGTTATGGGCTGGGATCAAGGGCAGAGGAGGGTTTCTCTGAGGAAGTTTCCTCTCTCAGACTCTTTAAGCTATGGTAGGACGATGACTAACTGTGGGTACACCCAGACATTTCCCTTTGGACACACCTAAACACACACTTTCCAAGAAGAGGATCATGCCACCTTCCAGTAGGGGTGGAGAGAAAATTTAAAGGGCAACAGGACTGCTGGATATTGATATCCATAATGCCATCCCTCCTAGTGTCCTAGAGAGGAATTCTGGCATAGCACTGCCCTGGGGTGATTTATGCTGTGCTGCTATATGAATTGCCTTCACTTCTTTGTCCTCCATCAGCAGATGCGTGTTATTTGTAGACAGTAGAGGCTGTCGCCTATTTTTACACTCAATTAAATTGTAACTTCATCGCTGGGGCCTCTGCTGCAAGAACTACAAGTCAGGCAGTGATCCAGACTGATTAATTATCAGCTTAATCTCTTTGGCAGAGGCCTTTTGCTGCTATTGTGGAGCATGGTCAGGGTACTGCTGCACTTTGTGATGAGCGCAAAACTTAGGCGGTTGCCTCTGTGCTGTATGAGCTTTAGTGACAGGCTTAGCTTTGTCTGCATGGAATGGCACATGTGAATAAGAAGTCCAGGATAAATTATCTGTAGCACTTCTTGGACATGAGCCTCTACAGAAATACAACAAACTGTAATATTATTCTTGTTGCTGATGTGGAAATAAGAGGGTTTGACATTTTGTTTCCATTCATAAAAAGTGGTAGTCTGCAGAATTTGGCTTGCAGTGTTTTTCCCTTTTTTCGTTAATGAACAAATCATAAATACTGTGGAAGGATGAAAAAGGGAAAGAAGTGGTTCCTGCTGCTGAATCAGCCCGGGAGTCCATCAGCCCATTTGAGAAACCAGAAATCTCTTTAGACAGTTGCATCTCTTGTAACCACAGTAAGCTACTGGCTTTTTCCAAACAAGAGCTTGTTTCCAAGGCCCTTCCTGAAATAAATGTTTAGTTTTATTGGCAAAATTCCCATAAATCTTTTTGGTAAGTGGGTCTTGAAATGCGGAAGTTGCAAGTGTGGAAGTTGTCACCCGTGCTATGGGTGTCTGCAAGCTGACAATACACTTGCTTCACGTTCCTGGCGCTGCAGCGGGTGTCCGTGCAGCAGGATGGAGTGCTTCCTAGTGAGGCTGGAGTGTTCGGAGTGGGCTGTTGCCAGGGGATGGTTGGGGGAACCACCTGCTTCTATCCTAGAAGCCTTTCAGGCAGTGCCCTCTTATCTCCTCAACCTATGTTGGTGGGATAAAACCACCAACCACCAAGGTCACTTTGTTGCTGGGGAAATGGAGCAAAGCATCTCCCTTGCCTGTGTAGGTCCTTATTTAACCCCAGTCACTCTACACACTGGCTGCCAGAAATCAATTGCTTGCTTGATGCTTGTTTGCAGAGTCTTTAAATAACATACAGTGGAAAAACAACCAAACTGTACAGTGTACATTAGCTATTGGCTAATAACTATTACAAATATCTTCTGGACTTGGTTTGTGTAAGCTAAACTTCCCCTTCATTTTCTGTATAGGTAATGATACATCAAGCTTCCGCAAACCCTGCTGGCACAATACATATTAAATGTGTAGAGTTACTGAGCTACAATTATCACAGCGTGTTTAGACAAGAAAAATGTTGCTGTGGCAGTCACAAACTCTATGAGGGCTGCAAAGCCACCTCAGACACTTCCTCCATGCTCAGCAGTTGCCCTGTAATAAGCTCCCTGGCCTGCAGCCCCACAGTTGTTCCCTGAGCCCAGCACATCTGGTGTGTCCTTGTGTCTTTGGGTACATCTGTGGCTGGACTTCCTGGAGAAGTGAAAAGGCCTGGGTGTCTTCCATAGACCATGGCTTACTGCTGTTCTTGCTGAGGACAGCAGGAGCTGGTGGGCTTTGAACTCTTCTCAGTTTTTCCCCACTGCTTCAACCTGTGCAAAGCCTGTGAGGGTACCTGGGGTTTTCTTGTTGTGCTGCTTCCCTACCACAGACTGGTTTCCCACGTCACCTGAAGTGTATGTGAAAGTGAATGACTTATCCGTGTGCTGCTTTTGAACACAGAGGTCGGTGAACAAACGCCTTCTTGAAGTGTCACAGAAAATGGCTTTCTTGACAGGCAAGGGGGCTTCCAAAAAGCTCAGCTGGGCTTGGTGAGAAAAGCTGTAAGAGCTGGGGATGGCCAGCCCTGCGGTCTGATGGATGACCGAACCAGGGAGGCTGCTGGATGGCCAGTGCCTTGAGCCTGCCCAGGGGAAGGTGGCCTGTGCTGCACGCAGCAGGATGAAGATAGTTCAGCTCCTTCCCCTCTCCCTCCTTCCTCCAAGTCTTCTGTGAAGCGTCTGGAAACTCAGATTTTACATTGTGAGGTTAAAAGAGGGACTGCAAGAGAAATGATGGGAGGTGCTGAGGTCTTGAGGCATTGACAAAGGCAGTCAATTTGGTACAGGCTTGACAGGAGGTAGAGTCCTGTGGGCAGACTAAGATGAAAGAGGGTGGGAGCAGACAGTGGAGACTGCTTGGAAACTAAAAGGCTGGTAGGGTGGATGCTGGGCTTTTTGAAGTCATAGTTGGGCTCCGAAGAGGAATCAGGCTGGCAGGTGTCTAAACAGCATGTAAGTAAAGGCATGCTGCCCTGGAGCTATGGAAATGGAGGGAAGTCTCTTGCTGTGCTGCTGCTTTAAGAGCTTCTCCTGTACTCACAGAGGCAGTTGCTGCCTGTGCTTCTTCAGGACTGGGCCTTGAGTTTAGGGCTGACCTCTAGCATACAGGCTTTTACATAGTAGGTCTGATTCTGCCTGACTTCTGTTTCAGCAAGAGGATTTAGAGTCATTCACCCAGGGTTGAAACATCTGGTTGTTTTCATGTTTGTCCTCTGCTGGTGGTTTGGCAGCTGCTTGTGTCAGTGTGTGTACTGCACAGTTTCTAATGTGGCTCCATGATGCTGTATGTTTGATGCACTTCTCTGCAGTATCTTGTGCTGTGGATATGCTGCCTTGTACGTGCTTCCTTAGGCCAGGGAGCCAGTGGAGATAGCTAAGTCTGGAGGTGAACTCTTGAGTTGTCAAGAAGCATCACAGTGCAGCAAACAGAAAAGCACACATTTGGCCTGGGCTTGGCTGGTGTTGACCCCTGTGATAATCCAGAAAGCTTTAGCCACCTGATAGTAGCACTCTGTTAATGCAGCTGTAGAAATCGGTTGGCCCATATTGCGGTTTTGAAGTGCAGAACCCAAAGTTGTGCTGCTCTTATCTCTCTGTTCAGACTAGGGCTGCTCATGTGGGCAGAGATGCTATAAAGGGCCAAGTTAAATGTGGAAATGATTAAGGCTCAGAGATAGTAGCTTGCCAGCATCTTTGTTGCATGCCACTGTTAATCCCAAGGGCCTGAAATGAATGTGAAGACCCAAGCCACAACACAGGAGATCTGCTTGGTTAAACAGATTCACACTCAGAAAGAAATAACATGCTTAAATACCTGGCACTTCCAAAGTAAGCAGTCTTCCAGGAATTAACCTATAATGCTTTTTACCTTCTCTTCAGTCTGACTTGTAACAAAGCACAGTTTACCTGTTTAAAAGGAAGGGCAGCAGTTGTAAAGCATGTGAAATATTTCAATGCATAAGTCTTATGAAGTCTTTTTATTTTCTCATTTTCTGTTTCCTCAGGAACTGGCAAACTCTGTCTACTTGGTTATGGAGGTGAGTGTGTGTGTTTGTCCTTTTCTTTTTGTAAGCTTTTAAGCAGACCAGCTTCTCACACCAGTAGTGCTTTCTGATTGCAGTCTCACCTGTGATGCTTTTGCTTATCTAATCTGCATCAGAACTGGAGCGGTGCGGGTGAAGGTAGCAGCCAGGGACGCTTTTCATATTGCTGCTGTCAAGCAGCTGTGCTTGGCACAGGTTTAATCAGTCAGAAGCCTTACCTCAAGGGTCAGATGGGTGCTACTGGGTACTGTCTGCTTCAGAGATAGATGGAAAGAGAATTTTCTCGATGCAGCCTATCTGCAAAGTGAATGTTGTTTTTCCTCCGGAGTCTTCACTCCAAGGTCTTGTTGACTTTCCTCAATGATGTGAAACACAATGTGGGGAATTTCGGTTTTCAGCCGTGGCTGCTCCCAGGCTTTCCTCAACCAGCTTTCTGGTGGTGTCTCCAGTGGTGACCCTTCTGCTTTGTTCTGCTGTTATCCTTCTCTGATGCACATGTGCACATCCGTGTACACTAAAGCTAATTAATGCTGGTGTGTCATAATGCAGTATAATGTTTGGGGAAATGGGACAGAAGAGGAATCTACAGGAATGGGGTTTTCTCTGCCAACTTCTGAATACATATTTTGATGTGTGGTTATTTATGTTTCAGTACTACGACAAACACCAACCTAGTGAAGTTTACTGCTTTTCTTTCTGATCGTTGGTTTGCCTTGCGTTAACTGAGCTTTCTGTTCTGTTTGTAGTACTGTAATGGTGGTGATCTGGCAGACTATCTTCACAGTAAGTACAGCAATATGGAGAATATCCTCTGTATTCCAAAGAAAACACTGACTGTTTGAGCTCATTGAAATTGCTGGGGTTTGTGCAAGATCTAAATAAGCAGATTGTGTATTTTTTTCTTTAATTTCCGCAAAATAAAGAGTATCACCGCCCCTCTTCTAAGAGGTTCATCCTTGATAATCAGTTGAAAACTGAGAATCAATGACAATAAAAACTAATCTTATATCTTTCCTGTGTAGGTCAGTAGTGGCTTTTGTCAGTAGTTATATATTTTAGTTACAGTGGCCTTATAGATTAAACATTTTATCACTGCCAGGGACATGGTTTGTCTTTTCCTTAGTGGCTGGAAAAAAGGTATTTATGCTGAAATAGCAGTTCTGTAGAACTGGGTTAAAACAAGATCCCAAGAGTATATTTCACTTTAAGTTTACCCCTAAAGGTGTCCGTCCCCACATCTAGGACAGAACACATTTCTTACCTCAGTGTACTGAGGGTGACTGTAGTGTAGCCAGTAGTGTTGTGAAGGTGATGAAAACTACTAACTTCAGGGTCTTTTGGAGAATATAGCTACAGGTATCTGTCACTGTGGTGCCTTGAACTTTTTGGTGAAACTAAAGTGTGTCTTAGCCATCAAACTGAATGAGACATGCTTTGCATGTTGTTCTGCTGTGTTGTGGGACTGTGGCTTCAACTTCCCAAGCTGTTTTTCAATGCACAGGTATCCTGGCCTGTGTGAAAATCACATTGCACCTGAATACTTAAGCAGCAGGAGAACAGTATACTGCTTAGCTGCAGTCAGACAGAGCCTTTATTTTCTGTTGGCCTGGCTGTATTTTTCTTCTTCAAAGTCGCTTTCTTGTTGTTTTGCATGTCAAAGTTGATTCACATTGTTCAAATTAAAAGCTAGTCAGCTAGAAAATACTTAAGGCTCCTCATATGAGGTACATGATGCCTGGAAATGGCCAAAATAAAGGATTAAAAGCTAAATTTACATTTGCCTAAAGCTAGTGTTGACATCCCTAGAATGATTATTTGGGGCTTGATGCTAGTATGTTGCACTATTCATACGGGGTAATGAATTACATTTGTGGACTTCATTTTCAGAAAGGATTTAGTACTTGAAGGAAAATGAAGGAATATTCTGCCTTTCATCTCTTTTGCTTGTTTAAAATGTGAGATAGAAGTGGCAGGAATTTGTTTCTTAAATCCGCATTTATTGTGCTTTGTCTTACGTAAGTGATGGTGTTTTGCATCTGAGTATTGTGGTTTAAAAGAAGCATCTTTGGCAGGGGTGGAACATGAATCCCATGTGAAAATGGTTTTGTATTTCATACCTTCTTTTTCTCTTTTAATTTTAACAATGAAATGCTTTTTTAAGAGAAGGCAAACTTCAGATACCCATTCACAGCAAAGTGAATGCATGGGCTTTGAAAGCTCAGGTTTTCAGCTTTCATGCACATGAAATGAACCTTGATATTAAAGCACTGGGCTGCAGACTCCTGTAGGCAAAGCTTTGTGTGTGAACAAGAACACAGCTTCTGGCTGAATGATTTATAGAAACATGGGTTTATAGAAAATCTTCCTGTGCATCTTACTACTTCTATGTGTGCATTGTCACATTCTCCCTTCCACTGCCCCGCACTACCCCACCAAGAGAAAAATAAGTGAAGCATATGTGCAATTAGCTAGGCTATTAATACAGCTCATTTCCTTGTTTATCAAATGAGGCTACTTCAGGCAATTGGTGGGTAGCTTGAGAAAGTGTTGATGAATTGTATTTTCCAAATAAAATTCAGGTTTACCCCAGTTTGGTTGTTTTGAGTGCTGCCTGGGGTAAGGTTTGATCCTGCTGTGCCTGAGCTTTGCCTGAGAAAGTTACCTTTAGCTCAGTTTTTACCAATAAAATATTCCACCTTGACAACTATAAAGGGCAGCTGTTGTGACTGGGAAATTGGTGCTTCCTTTTATTTTAACTCTTAACACCTGTGTGCCAGTAAAGAAAACTCAGCAGGCACAGATTGCCAAAGGGAGTAGTCGGTCAGGGACTACAGCAAGAAAGTTCGTTACTGTTATCACTGCAGTGCTGATCTTCCAGATCCTAGAGCCTGGATCTGAGTGTCAGCTTTTGCCATCAGACTGCAAATTGGGTATCTCCTCTCTCAGCTTCTTGGGGTGCTTTTGACAATAATGATTATTTTTTTCCTTGGAAATTTCAGATTTCTTGCAGGTTATTTCTGTGGTACACAGGAGGCTCATCCCTGTTGAGCAGTTATTGTGCTGCTTCGGTTATTTTAATAATTGTGGTGGTATTTAATGACAACATCGACTTTCCCACTGACTCCTCAGACGTTTTTGCTGGTAGTTCCTGTAACACTTAAGCAAGCTGAGCATGCAAATCCCCTGCTTCTTATTGAATGTGATGCTCGTAAGCTTCCCAGTCCATTCTGCCCTCTAATTACAAGCGTTAGGCAATATGGTAATTCTGTGTTGAATCCAGAGGCACTCTAATTCTCCTTGTCTTCATAACTGGAGGACGTGCATATGTGCATGTTTCAATGCAATATGTGTTTTGGCTGGGTAATGCTGTTGGTCAGCCTCAATCTCTTTGATACAACCCAAGGTTGTGTGTGTTCTGCTAAGCACAGCTCTTCTATCTTGTTGTTTGATGATACAATGTGATTTCCTTTCAGATGGATCTCTGTGGAAGTTGCTTTCATTTAAAGCCTACCAATAGGGTATGTTTTGAACTGAGAGGGAGAGGTTGCTGTTGTGCATGGCAGAGCTGTGAGAAGCATTACAGAAGTGACTGTCTTCTGTATGGGAATGACTGGGATTCTGCAGCGTCAGGTTCTCAGGAGGTCAGAGAAGGCTGATCTAAAATATCTTCTTAAAATTCTGTGAGTTGGCATTGACACAGGCTGTTAATGGATAGTTCATAACTGTGTTCAAGACCTTTCCTAAAGCTGCTTCTTGGAGAGCACATCTCTGAAGGAAACCATATCAGAATAGGGCATTTCTTGGTTTGTCCACAGCAGGTGCAAAGAGCTGTTATCTTTCTATTCATCCCAAGTGGTGTGGGGACTCTTTTGCAAACAGGAGGTGTGAGGCACTGATGTGTAACTTTTCACCCTCTACAGCTAGGCAGTTAAATATCTATGATAGAACTAGACCTATCTGCAGTAAGTCTTCTAACTTGTACAGCAGACTTCGCAGGAATCTCACTGGCCATGCTGTGCATGGATGGAGCTGGGGTAGTTACAAGACGAGCCCCAAATAAACCAGGTTGGTCTCTCAGACTTCAGTGTGAGTTGGATTGGGCCCATGTTAGAGGTACTTGTGGGTAGGAGGAGAAGTTCTTTTTCCTAAATAGCTTTTCCAAAACAGTCTTGTCATGTAACATCGGTGGCATGTAACATCCAATGCATCTACCCTTGGATCAGCTGGCAGTTTTTTAGTAGGTTGAACATCTTCGCACAGGCTGACCAGGGCACTTTTTAGTTGGTTTTCTCCTTTTCCTATGCTTCAAGAGCTACGAGGCACGCGGGCCCCACACTGACCCACCGTAAATATTTGCTCTGATCTACTGACCCATGTTGCTGCTGTTCCCCAAGCAGTAAGCTGAGTGCCTCCTCACTGAAGTGGAGCCCATGAAAATAAACAGGGATATTATCGCTCTCAGTAATAGCAGAGTAAGCCTTGTGAAACAGCGTTCTCTGCAAGAATGTATTGCTCACCACAGACATCCTCAGGGATGCCCAGACTTCAGTGTGGGTTAGCGTTTTGCCAGTTTTCTGGTGAAGATGAGAACATCCCCTTTTTACAGGGACAGAACAAATTCCCTATTTGGGATGTATCAAGGGAAGAGAGTTGTTTTGTTCTCCACACTTGTTTTAATTATTATTTTTCTTTGATGGCACCCAAATTGAATGGGTGTTGTATATCTTCTCCCTCCCTCTGCTAATGGTAGCTGCTGTAGAAGATCTTTTGCAGACCAATATCCTGAAGTCACTAAAAATGTCAGTTATATTTATGTCTCTGTCCTTCAGCTGGAGATTGCTGCTGGCATGCGGTAGACTGATGGGCTGAGTTTAAGAGATAAGGATTTTTGTTTTTCTATGACAGTCTGTTTGTTAATGGAGGGAGGTAAAGGGTATACCCCTGTGCTCTCCAAGTAGCCAACTGTCCCTTCTCTGTTACTAAAGACAGCATCTCAATTTCACAGTCCTGCCTGGCTGCACTACTTGGATTTGTGAAATTTAATGCTGCCAGAGGACTCAACAGACCTTATGTCTGATTTTGCTGTGCTTCAAGAGAGGCTTTCCACTATGCCACAGCAGTTGTACTGGGGGGAATCTGTCCTCAGGCTCAATACACCAGCTTAGATTCTGCTCCTGTAAGAAAGACACATACTTTTGCAGGGCTGAGGGCTTTGTACAGACTTCTGAGAAGAGAAAAAGCTTAAATTTTGTAGAAATCAGTAGCTTAGAGGCCCTGTTTTCTTTGGGTGAATGGATTTTTCTGATCTTGGTAGGAATGTTGTTTTCAGTATGAAGAGGTACAATCCACATTAGGGAGGCATAGCTGGCTTGCTGAGGGGTGGTGGCTAGTGCTGCGTTAGCCTTATAGCCACCAAATTATATAAAGGAGAGGGTAACGCCTTAAGGATGTGACATGCTGTTGGGACTGCAGGTCAGAACAAGGTTCTCAACAGCATGGCTGCTGTGCTAGCCTCAGAGTGTATTTAGCTAAGGGTTTGTAATTGCCTGACAGCTTAGTAATGTTAAGATGTGCCAGGTTTCAAGTCTTGCTTCATGTTTAGGGGATAAGACAGCCTGGCCTTTCCTGGGCCTCAGCTGAATTGGCAAAAAAACTTTTGAATTCTCTCTGTTCTGTTTAAAGATGGTGTTTTAACCATTTCTGAATAGATTTCCTTGAATAGGAATAGCAGAAATGCCGTGTGGACCTTTTGTTGAAGAGAAGATTGAACACAGCTAAGATGCTAGACCTTTAAAAGGCAGAAAATGGTACAGGACTGAGTACACTGGTGCATCTCAGCAGGAGGTCAGGGAAAGCCTTATTAAAGATAAGGCAGTGCTTTGGAAGATGAAAGTGGGTTTGGAAGACTTGCATCTGAGCTTCCTCTTAATGTCCTCAAAATCCCTTCACAGAAAATGTCCTCAAAATCCCTTCACAGAATCTCCTCTTTTTGCAGAGGAGTCTCTTGAATTCCAGCTGAGTGCCAGTTCGTGAGGAAGAAGGCGCAGTAAGGGGAGAGAAACACTATATGCATGTGCGCTGGTCTCACGTGTATGGGTCCAGGACTAACTGATAGCTGCGGTGACATTTTAGCTCTGTGCTTATGCTTCCTTCTGAACAGTGAGATTTGGGGGCGATGGGAGTTTATTTTCTCTTCCAAGTGCTGTTGAACTTACCCGTGTCCCTTGCTGTTTCCCATGCACCTATTTTCAAAGTTAGAGTTTTAATTTCCTGTGTTGTGTTAAAGCTGTGTGCAGTCTCATCTGTGTTTTCATAAGGATTCCTCCCTCCTAGCTGACTAGGTAGAGGAGCATTTTGAAGCTCCTGCCAGCTTGTTTTAATGTCTTACTAGAGAACAGCTGGAAAAACACTAATGAAGTACCAAGTAATTTACAGGGACCTTTTACAGAAGAAATCATTTTATTCAAGAGGAATGGTGCTTGCTTTAAGCCTGACTTGCTTAGTGGCTGAGAAGGAGCCCAGCTGGTAGTGCTGTTGATCCTGGAGTTGGTTCAGCAGGCTGCTCCCAGCATTGGCAAGAGTTCCATACCTATAGCTCTTAAAATAACGAGAGCTAATGTTGCATTGCTTTGATTAGAAGAGCCAGCTAAACATTATTTTAATCCCTTTAGTGTTTATTTTCACAGCACAATTCTTGGGAAGCCCATATCTCAGGAGAGGGCAGTTCAGAGCTTCCATATTCACTGATGGTTTAAATTCTGTATTTTAATTTACTTATGAAAGCATTCTGAGATGTTCTTGCTGTATCTATGGATGCAAGATGGAGTGTGTCAGATGCCAGTTTGCAGGGGACATTTGGTAGGGGTATGTTGTTAGGTATTGGACTGGGTAACACTGAAACTGGATTTCAGATTAGGGTTATGGTTTAGTCTAGCAGGTGATGATGCTCAAGGGTTAGGCCTAGACTTGAACTCATACCCTACAGTTACAGATCCTACTGGCCATATGTCCTGACTGATTGGCTGCATTTAACCTACCAGCCCTTTCCAGGCCCAGCATGAGCCTTAATGTTTCTTGCAGGCATAAACCCTAATCCTAACTCCCTCTCAGTTCCTCATAGCTCCACCTTTAGATGTAGTCTTTGTGATAATGCTCTGACCTTAGGTTTCCAACTGCTATCGGCCATAGCTCAAAAGTAGTGATCCTCCAACAGCTTTGGCCACAGGAGTATATGCCTTGATCTGGCTGTCAGCTCTTGTGGAGGGAAGCCTAACCCTCACCAAATGTCACTTTTGGACCCAGTTGATAACCAGATTCAGCATCTGTCACTGGCCGGAGTTCACCATGAGGGGCTCAGGGCTGAAACAGCCCTGACCACAGACTAAGCTGGGAATACAAAGGCTCTCCCTTGTTGCCTGTAGGAATTCAGAAATTGTGTGTGGAGAAAAAAACACCGTACGTGGAAATAAAAATGACAAATTATGGGTAGTTGCTGTGGAGAAACTGCCCTCTGGGCTCTTTGGAGAACTGGCATTGTAGCGTCCTCATGTGTGGTTATTTTTTAACTCCTTCCTAGCTATGCGGACACTTAGCGAAGACACCATCAGGCTCTTCCTCCAGCAGATAGCAGGTGCCATGAAAATGCTGCACAGCAAAGGCATCATCCATCGGGACCTGAAACCACAGAATATCCTCCTTTCCTACACGGGAGGCAGGAAATCAAATCCCAACAACATTCGCATAAAGATCGGTAAGACCCTGTTACAAACATACCTAACCCTAAGTGTTCCCAGAAGGGTTTGGTGATGGGTAAGTGGCAAGCCTCAGTCTTTCTTTGGGGAATTGTCTAGGAGTAGGGAGGGATTGCTGCACTTCTTAAAATGCCCTAATGTTTTTCATCTTCCTTGCTTAGTTTCTCTGCTACATGCTTTAGGTTGTTCCAAGCAGTAAAAGCACCAGCTTTCTGCTCTGCCAGGACACAGGCTAGCACAAAAGAATCAGGCAGGTCTTGCTCCACTTTAGCTGAACGGTGCCTCCCTTTGTAAAAACAAATACCAGCCTGCCCTAATTGGCTTGTAATCTCCAGGCTTACCAATAAATGATGAGGCATTGTAACTTTTGTCTTCAGCTTTTAATAGTATTGAGGTAAATGTTGGTGTCTTAAGGCCTGAAACTAGCCGCTGTCCTTCTGCTTGCTTTGGAGAGCACAATGGGAGTCAGGCACACCTAAAAGCAGGTGTTGCCACTGTCCCAGTTAGAGGCAGGCTTCTTGGCTGCATCTTGAAGAAATTCACTTTTTGCACATTAGGCAAGTGGCATAGATGGACCAGTAGCTGGGACAAATGCTCCAGAAATCCAGAGCACATATCCCCCAGAAACGTGTGCTGGATAATGCCACCCTCAGCATGTGGCCTTTTGATTATGTTACAGTTCACAAGCTGAAGCTGACACCAGTTAGATAAAACTGTTCCTCACCTGAACCTTGTGCTGTGGAGAAAGAGTAAACGCTTTCTTTCAACTGAGAAATGAGGTCCTGTGGAAAAGTTTGAAATGTTGCTGCCTGTTTTGCTGAAGCAGTGTTTGGGCTTGGATTGATGCTTTCTCTTTTGTTAGTTTGGTTTGGGGTTTTTTGTTTGTTTGGGGTCCCCCCCTTTCTTGCTTGTGTAGTGTTATCTGAAAGGTGGAAGCAGCTGGGAGATGCAGATGCAGGCAGGAGGGCTGTGAGCATGGCTGCTCTTGGGTGTGATTTACCCTGCAGTTCCATCCTCCTGCTTCCCTGAGAAGAGCATGGTTCAGGGAGTAGCTAGCTGTACCAATTCACTAGTGACACATGACAGTGTAAACAGCTGTGTCAGTCTCCTAGCTTGAAATATCTGGTAACCTTGAGAGAACCTCTTAAGTATCATATGATCAGATGCTGAGTAACCTGCAGAGGTAATTCATCTTGGTATTCCTTCCTTGTTCCTGGCTCTTCTAGCTGCCAGGTGAACTGTGGCTCAACTTTCTGTCCTTGTACTGGGGTCAGCACTCTTGAAACTAAACAGTTTCTCAAGGAAAACAGTTCAGTGCTAAAGGGACAGAGCAAGACTTATCAGTTGGGCTGGTCTAGAAATGTGGTGTGGTGAGTAGTGGTTTCTCTTGGTTGGCTGTAACATTGCAGCCTTTTCAATGGAGGGGAACTTTCAGTTCCCCAAATTAAAAGTTGAGATAGCAGCAGATGAGGTAGCTAATATGAACTGACACTCTCTCACTTGAAGCCAAGAGAGCTTTTCCAGCTTCCAGCAGCTGGTATTTTTGAGTACAGGCAAATGGGTACAGGATGAAATGACTGTTGATATCTGAAAAATGGATGGGAGTGTATTCTTCTTAATACTTATTTTGTGGCTTGGTCTGGCCTTTACTAGTGTCTGCATTAACAATTAGCACAAGGATGTGACTGCTCAAGAAGGGAGCTTTCAAAGTTCTGTTAATCTTCACGCTTGCTGTGAAGATTCATGGAAAGTAAAAGGAAAGATGGGGAAATCAACTGGAGAAGGTGTAAGCTCCATAGACCTGGTGTCTGATCCTGACCTACCTGTGTTTCTCTTTGTAGCTGACTTTGGGTTTGCCCGATACCTGCAGAATAATATGATGGCAGCAACACTGTGTGGCTCACCAATGTACATGGTAAGCGTGTTTTGCCTACAGGTTTTTCTATATTGTTCTTGCTTTGCCCCCCAGAAGCAAGGCTTTGTTTTTCCCTCGTCATTTCCCCAAAGGTGGAATTTTATTTACTTGTCTGAAACCAGATATTACACAAGGAGACTTCCTAAAGTTCTAGGTGCCTCTGTTGTCATGTAATTTTCAGGGGAGCTATGGATAAATGGAACTGAACAAAACAGAGTATTGATTGCTGTCTGCTCCCAGAAACAGCATCTTCCAAAGGGAACCAGGGCCTCTCCACTGAAGGCATTGAGAAATGAAATTTATTTCCTCTGCTGTGAGCAAAGCAACAACAGAAGAAATTGAGGGCTGGGGTGGTAATTTCACACATCTGGCTATATTTGAGATGTTGCTTCCTTGGTGAGGAATCTCAATAAATGACTGCTTCAGTAGGCTCTCTGGAGACAGAATAGTTCCACAAACCTCCTGTTACCTTGGGCTTTGCAGTCATTTTTTGCTAAGGTCACAGCATCAGGAGAAGGGCCCATTTCTGACAGCAGCTTTGTAAAATCTCCAGCTGTTTTTATTTCCTTGGTCTTGCAAAGTCCCTTCAGATCTATGGCCCTTTTGGAGGCAGAGATTTTCCCATTCTGGCGAACCTGTTCCTAAGTGTGCTTCTATTTGCAGTTTATGTTTTTGTGCATTTCCACTTCTTAACACACCCCACCCACTCCCACTAATTCTTCCACCAGACCAGCTGCTTCCAAAATGACTTCCTAGCTTGTGAAACAGATGGGTTTAAAAAGCCTAAGCTGGTCCCTGTTGCCCACTTTGTACTTTCCACTCTGGGCCAGGATGTGAGGAGGTGATCTCTTGTTTGTGCTCATGGCAGCAGTCAAGATCTTGAGGTCTCATCAAGTCAGTGAAATTAAAGATGACAAAACCAGACCAGAAATAGAAATGTCAAAGCTATGTAATAGTTCCATGGGATGTGGGTGTCTAAGCTCAAAGTAAAAAGAGATGTTGTAGATCATTTTAGGTTGAAAGTTTTACAAGTGCCCTGGGGCAGGAGGCATCTGATTTTGAACATGGTCTTATCCACTCTGTGGGGCTTTTTGTCTGTACTGTTTGCGCAGAGTTAGGCTTGGACTGTGCTGCACTGCACAGGGATAGGGTGTTTGGTAGTCTGTTCCACAGTATGAACTCAAGCAAAACAGACTTCCTCTCTCTCTGTTTTTTTTGAAGCCTGATGTTTATTTGAACTCTACTATATGTGAAGATGATGTAACTTTTTTCTTCTGTGAGCATTTCCTGAATCGTCTATTTTTAGGGACACTTTTTCTTTCAGAGTCTTGTGAAAGTCAATGAAAACACCCAGCTTATTTTTTGAAAGGGTGGAGGAAGCTGGTGATGACCTTTTTCTATTTCATGTTTTTATTCATTTTAAACAACTCTGAACATTACAGGGCATCTCAGTGTTTCCTATTGTTTTGTGTTTACTGATGGATTTGAAGGAAAATAGGAAGGGAGGGTTCAGT
Source organism: Psittacus erithacus (assembly GCA_009867235.2). NCBI lineage: Eukaryota > Metazoa > Chordata > Aves > Psittaciformes > Psittacidae > Psittacus > Psittacus erithacus. Next base: position 14,861 of record WYDI02031050.1, on the reverse strand, counting down.
TGGGATTTAGGGGGTGTTTGAAGTCTGTCTTTAGTGAGCATCTGCTGGCAAGGCAGGCCTTTATTCCCTGCTTTAGCTTATAGCCTATAGCTGCTCTTTTCATTCTGCTCTTTTGAAGAAGAAATGTATTTTACCTACACCAGAATGAGTTTTCTGTTTGAACCCTGACATGACCCATGTAAGACTTGAAAACTCCTTGTGTAGTTCTTGTCCTGCTTCCTTCACTTTGTTTGGTGTCATGCCTGCTTCCCTTAGGGACGGACCAAGCTCCTGTCCACAACTTGTTTGCTGCAATTTTTTTCCATTACGTGTGTTTTTCACTTCTAACAAAGCTAGAAAATTGATCCTGTTCCACGCTGGCAGCACTGCAATGAAATCTGTTGTTACAAGCATGTGGGATTAGCAAGCCTGTTCTTCTGTCCCTCTGCTGCTGCTCATAAGGTGCACTGTCTCCTTAGCCATGGTGGAGTTGCACTGTCTCCAGCTTCTGGAGCAGGCCTAGAAGAGGGCAATCAGGGACATAAGTGTGAGATGAGAGCCTGGAGTCTGGAACACAGCAGGGCTCAAGCTGTTAGGCTGAACAGGGAAGATCTGTCTTTGAACCCAAACTGTGACCTTGGCAGGAGGCTTTGGAACATAATTAATGTGCTGCCATTTTAGGTATAAGTGATGCAGATCAGGATGGAGGCTGAAGCCTACCTGTTCAGTGTGAGCCTTTCCTGCTCTTCATCTAAACCTGCTGCTTGCTTTGTTTTGGAAGATCTGTCTATGCAATTTCAGTGAGGCTCCTCCTGAGCACAGGTGAATTCAGCAGAAAGTGGTACACTGAGAAGGAAAGAACTGACTTTGCCCAAATGAGCTGAACAGCACAGGGTAATTTTTGTCTGCATGAATGAAAGTCTCTGCTTCTCTACCTAGATAGTGGATTGGCCCTTTTTAAGGTAGTGTTACAGTCTTTTCAGGAGCAAGTCTTTCATGGTTACTGTGGAATCTAGCTCAAAAGTTTTAAAGCATAACACAGTGACTTCTGTTTCTTTCTTGCTAATAAAAAAAGAGAAAGGAAAAAAAGGCGCATCTTTCATAAAACCCATTTCTGTTTTCTCTCCCAAAAGGCACCAGAAGTCATTATGTCTCAACACTACGATGCCAAAGCTGACCTCTGGAGTATAGGAACCATCATATATCAATGTCTAACAGGAAAGGCTCCTTTTCAGGTGAGTTGCTTAAATCTAATGTTTCTGCTTCTTTCTTACTTTTTCTCTTTCTCCTTTTAATGTGTTTATTTCTAAGGCTTCTGTCACCTATAGCGTTAACTCCCATAGGTCCAGGGACAGTGTGGTGCTTTATATGTTGTAGTGCTGGATGTGTTACCAGCATGATGCTCCTCTGGATTGTATCTCAGTGAAATGTATTTCCTGGTTATAAATCCCTAGGAAGGGTCATCTGTTCAAAAAGTTGTTATGAATCTGTTAAAGCAGTCTTGGGTTTCTTTCCAGGCCCACACTTAAAGACAGTTTCTATTTACAACTATACAGTGTATACTTTATAATTATAATTCTCTTGGGCATGGAAGGACAATAAGGAAGATTGTAACTTCAAGTTCATGTTCAGGATGGTTTGGTGGTAACTGGTGTATTGTAGCTAAATTGAATTATAGAGCAGTTAAGTAGGATCTTATCAGAAGGATCTTATCTGTCATCTTGCAGCATACCATTCCAGCCTGAAATGTTTATGTTCACCAAGTCCGAACCCCTCCAAATATAACACAGTCCAATAAAACTCCACCCTGTAATTTATGCTATAACTTCTGGATGAGCTAGGGCATGTCTGCTGTGAAAAACCTTCCCTGATTTTACGCTTTCAAATGATGGAGAATTCATCTCAGCCTTGTAACAGCAAGTTGCTTCAGGATTACTTCACATTTTTAATGATGCATAGCTGGAGTTCCTCTAGACCCAGTGCGTTTTTCTTGTTCCCAATCATTAGTATGCCACACTGTGTATTGCTTTTCTTCTTCCATGCTGAATAAGGTCTGCAGCTCTCCATTGCAACCACTATTTTGAAGTACTGTACTTGTCAGCTTTGTTTTTCCTTGCTGTCTTAGAGCACAGTAGAGAGATGCTTGAGTTGCTGATACTTTTTTGTTTCGTGTGAACTCTGTCTCTAATCCATGGGAAAAGACCAAACCTCATATTTACATGCTGATATATCAGCTGATCCCAACTCTTCAGCTTTTTAGATCAGTTAGGGCAAATGTGAAGTATGGCCCTATTTCCTCATGTGCTGGCATTTCTTTATCTCAGCTCTCCAACAAAAATATCCTCAAACCAAAATCTCCAAGCAAAACCAGCCAAACAAAAAGGGGGCGGGGGGGAGAGTGTGAATCTATGCTCGTGTAATAGGGCACACTTTAGGAAGTGCAGGACTTTCTGAGCTGTAGTTCCACAGCCCTTTAGAATTTCACACAAGACTCTGAATGTTTATGCAGTAGCATCATCGGGATAAAGTGAATTCTGAATCCATTGCAGGAAAGAGTGGGCAAATACAGAAGTAAATTAATGGTATGTTTTGGTTTTGTCTGAGCCAAGAACACTTTTCTGCTTCAGAGTCATTTTTTCCCTGCTGCTGTAAGAATCTTCCATTCTGGTGCTTTATGTTCTGTCCATCAGTTTGCTCTGCATTTAGAGCAAGACTTCATTTCCTTTGAATGTTTCTGTTTTTATAAACACCCCTGCAAAGTACACTGCAACTCCTGAACGGCTTCTTTTTACAGGCTGCATCCACTTCTTGTCAGAGCTGATATCTTTGTTTGAGAGAAGAAAATGACTGTTAGGATGAAAGGAAATAAATATTTGTGCATTAAGACAAAAATGTGGGGGTGGCAAAAGTAAGCCTTGACTCTACATGCATAGAAGAGCCTTGCACTCATTCTGGCTTGTTACTTGGTGCCTTTTAGTTTCTAAAGGCACCTTGATACTGTACTCATTCAAATTATTTAGTTATCGTTTAACATGATGGTTGTGTTGTAGGTGTTCTTTGCTTAGTAGCTCCCACACAACCATGGGGCATCTGGTTTCTTTGAAAACATTAGGTGGCTTTTATCATTGCTCATTGAAGCATGTCGCAGAAACGTTCTGAAAACACTTGCTGTTACAGAGGAGACTCTTCATAGGCAATAACATGGAGTGCTAGTCAACTTCATTCAGCTCTCCAGCCAAGGTTTTGAAAAGGCAGGTGGTCAGAAAACCATCAGCTCTGCCTTGATGTATGTTCTCAGGCTCACTCAGAGGTGAGAGCAGTCCTGTGTGCCTGTCACCCTCTGGTGGAAGCAATACCCTGCCTTGTGCTGGGCAACGAAGGGACATTTCAGTCCCTACCCAGCAGGTCCTGATCGTTGCTTTGTGCTTGTTTGACTGGATGACGTCTGTCTTCCCCATATGCATCCAACATCTTTTGGGCTGAGGATGGAGTCATTTGTTTCTCTATTGTAATGTTTCCCTCTGTCCTTTCCTCTTCTGGGGTTTGTATTTTGAAGCCAAATGCCAGGCCCCATTTGTTGGTGCAGCAGCAGCTGTGGATTTGTTTGATTAGGTAGAGAGAAGAGCTCAGCCCAGATGGTTCTCTGTGCACTGTCTATTTGTTTTGACTATGTGTGTCACAAATTGCCTTCTCATAGCTGCAGAAGCCTGTCTAGGGCAGATGCTGGAAAGCTAGTTAAAGATTAACCTGCTTTATTTCTTTGTTGGCATGAGTATGTTGTAAGAATTTGCTGATGTTCACTGAGCAGGCGAGAAGCTATTGTTTACAGAGCTTTGAGGAGAGCGGGGTAGTGGACAGGTATGATGGGGAGACCATGAATAGGAATAAGTGCTTTTGGGAAGGGCATCTAAAAATGGATGAGGAGGTAACAGGCTGATTCCACATAGTGCCACCAGCAGACCCAGTTGTACAGGGCAGCCAGGAACTGGATTTCTAACATAATCTCTTCAGGCTAAATTCTCACTGTGCCTTTCCTCCCAGGCTGGCAAGGACAGCCCCTCGCCTCTGTTTAGCTGTTTCCCATGGGAATCTGGAGCACAGTGGTGTGAAACTGCATTTGGAAGCTCTGGCTGTTTGCAACATGAGCCAGTTGGGCACCTTCACAAGGATGCAAACCAAAGGGACTCCAGTGATATCTGCAGTGAGGACGAATGAGCAGTCTAAAAATAAAGCAGGGCTTTGGGGGGACTGGGCTAGATGGAGGGAGATCCAATGTGTGGAAAGGCTGAGGCAGCTGTCAATCCAGGAAGTGCTGATTAAATCGAGGCAGAGATGTGTGCAAATGTGATTTCTAGCTGTCTCAAGCTTAAAATTAACTGCAGGTGGGTCACCCAAGGCAACTTCCCAGAGCCCTTCCTGTCCCTTCCTTGCCTCATTGCATGCAGATGAGAAAGAAGCTGCTGATGATTAGATGAGAACAGTTGGTGAGATGGCTGGTGAAGCTGTCTTAAGGAGCTTTTTGTATTAAACATGCCCATAAACAAAACAGTGAGACTGCTATAGGGATGAGATTAATGGGATTCATAATCCCTATAAACAGATTTGCTGAGCGCTATATTAATGTGGAATTGTTAATTTGCCTTGCCTAATAAGTGGTCTGCAATTACATTTCTTGTGACTTGAAATGCAATTTCACTGTGGGCTTGAACAGTGCATTTCCTAGTCTTGCCGACCACTTGCTGCACTGAGAAGTGCTTGAGAGTGTGATGGCTTTCTCTTGTCCTTACCTGAGCTGGAAAGATTGGGACCCAGTGCTCACCAAACTGCTGTGTAGACAAATGACAACCAGAAGCAAAACTGGAGGCAGAGAAGAAAAAATACCTTTCAAACCCGATCTAGTCCTTGTCAGATGGTATTTTAAATATGAATAGAGGTAAATGACCTCAATGTTTCTTACCTTGTTGGGGTTTTTTGCTGGTGGGAGTGTTGAGGAATCACGCTGATGTCCCCTGTGGCTTCTGTTGTGTGACCCCTTAAAAACTGGACATCTTGGTAAGCAGATGTACCACCAAGCACATGCCCTTTGTGTCAGAGCTGTCTCTGATAGTGACACAGGTCTACTTGGACATCCTGCTAAGGATTGTGAAACCTGGTTGTCTGCTGTCCGAGCCTTTGTATGAATCTCCTAGCTGCTTTATGGACATGGTGTGCTTTGTCTGCAGGAGAGTGAGCCAGGGAGCAGGGAAGTGACAGGAGAGGTAATGCAGGTTTTGCTGCCTTGTTTGGCAGCTCTGAAAGAGTTAATGTGCCTGGGTATGTTCTCATCCCAGCTGGCTGCTAGGTGAAAAATTAATTTCTAAGCCTGGTGTACCCAGTCCACTGCTTTATTTCTGGGTTAATTCTGCCTGCATAAGTACTAGGATTATGTAGCGCTTACAACAGCTACTGTGTTGTGAAATGGGCCTTGAGGAAGATGGGGAAGGGAGGATTTTATATCCACAATTTGAACTCCTGATGTATTTGTTAGGCAGGCCACTCTTCCTTCCTCAGAGCTGTTCCACTGGACTGCCCTGTGTCAGTGGGGACAGGTATTCCTGGCAGCGGTTATTCTACTGAGACCGGGTGCAGTGATTGACTTGTGTAGTCAGTGAGCTATTGGCTTTTAGACCAGTGTTTGTGGGTCTGATCCTGCTCTCTTTGGGGTAGAGAGAAAAACATCTGTGGACAGCTAAAGAAGGTTTAGGGGTTTTGTTTGTTTCTTTGTGCTTTCAAGTTTCCCCCCAATGTTAGCCACCTAGTTGCAGTTGTCTTAAAATATTGACTGTTAAGACTGCACAAACAGAAGGTATTTGCCGCAGGTTTTCAAGCTATTCCCTAGACCTGCTGAGCCAGAAACATCATTACTTATTTCTTTTTCCTGAATCTTCTCTGCACCTCTCAATCCCCAGGAATCCCAAAGGAAAGGATTGAAAGAACAGAGCATATACCATAGACCTGCTATGAAGTGTTGACTAGGCAGTGCTGTTCACTGGGGGTGTGAATGCCTCTGGCCTTCCTCTGACTGAATGCTGGGCTTTTATATCCAGTCTTCACTCAAGTGCAACAAATCCAGTCCTGAGTGCTTTTGGAAACACCACCCTGCGTGCTTTTTGTGTGCAATTCACTTGCAGGCAGCCAGCGCCGAATGGGATTTGGCAGGGTTTATGCTGAATGCCTTTGTTGGGTCAACATATTTCTACTGCTGCTCAGGACAAAGTAACAGAATGGCAGGATTGAATTTGTCCAATTGTCTTTATATATAGAAGGGACAGACAAAACCAGAACCAGTTACACTAATGCAGCTGTTCCACAGTAACATGAGAGGGGGAACAAGGCTGTAAATTAGCCTGCTGGTGTGTCTCCTGTTTTGAGGGAAAACTGAGCTATCCATTCTGCATCCCTGTTTCTGACAGATGGATGGTGTCCTGCAGGTAGCAGCTGTCTCTGTGTACCTTGAATGGTCTAGTTGTTAGGTACCAAAGATGTGCTTTTTCTGGTGTTTTTCTTGGTAGGGTGTATCTGCCTGGAAGATAGATTTCGAAGTGAGTCCTTAGTTTCCTAGGAAAAGGAATTCAAATGGCATTTCTAGTGTGTTGCAAACATTTCTGCATTGCTGATTTGGGTTTTTTTCTGTCTTACGATTGTCAGAGAACCAGAATTTATTGAAAGAAGAGGTAAGCAAAGTGGCTGAAGGTACCAGTGCTTTATGAAATGAATGCTAAGAGCAGGAGAGCAGTGGTCATGTTACTGCAAGCCTGAGAGCCTGCTGCAGGGAGCAGAACTGTGTGACTCCGATTAATAATGAAGTTATGTGAAGATGCAGTTGTTCTTTCCAACTGAACAGTGATCCACAGTTGTCTGTGCTGGGCACTCACTGAACTGACTCTATTCCCTAGCAGACAATCACCTAAATCAGAGACCAACCTGGAACTGTGGGCTCCTGGGAACGGCCCTAGTGAGGAAGCATGGTCTGGGTGGGTCAGAGCCTGACACCTTGTTCCTTGCAGAACGAGTGGGGATTGTACTGAGACAGCAGGATGTGGAGAAACAACATCCCTACAGGGATCTCTCTTCAATTTGTACTAAGAGGAGGGGATAACTTTTACAGAGGATTTTGTTTCTATCCAAACTTAGAAACCCTCTGAGCTGGGCTTTGCACATGTGCTGCTTTTAATATACTCTTGTCTTTATTACCAGGAAAATTTCTGACAAAACAGTGTTTGAAATAGATCAGAGCTTCATTGTATTTGTGAAACAATTGAGTTGTTGCACAGGAAATGTACAGAGCAAACAGCCAAGGCTTCTATCTCTGATGTGAGCAAGCACTTGGCTTCCCTGCAGTGGAGTTCTGTTCCTTGTACGTTTTGTCTGTCAGGCATATTTTTCATCACGCAGAGCGTTGTGGCCAAGCCATTTGGTTACACTTGCTTCATTCAGGTTTGCCAAATAATAAGAATCTAATTACAGGGAGAGATCTGCAATGGGAAAGGTGTAAAATGGTGTTTTACTGAACCAAATCAGCTTGAGTGGCAGTGACTGGAAGTCTCAGTGCAGTTGGTGTCTATGTAAGAAGGTGCTTTGCTAAGTAACATTCATTTTAATGGCTTGTGGAGAACATGTTTTCGCACTTCCTGTTGGTTATGTTATTGCAGGAAGGAGAACCAGGAAATCTTTCTTATTTTCTTTTAGGAAATCAGTAGCTCTTACTGGTACAAATTGATAGGAGAGCTGTGAAGTTTGGGTTGCTAAGACTATGCAAAGGAGGCTGTCCTGATCAGTGCTGCATGAGTCTACTAGTATTAGCAGCTTTTGGGACTCTCCCTTTTGGTTCAAGTTTTATACTGAGCTCTGTTATCCTGAATTTTCATCTTCAGCCAGAGGGAGTAGGTGATGTTGAAACGGCATCTTGTGTGGCTGCTTTTCCAGCCATGCTGTGTTAGTGGTATTTTGATGGCCATCTGCAGATTGGCTTGTCTGATTTGCCATTTTAAGCGTCTTAATTGACCTTAAATGCTTCTAATTTAGAAATGGAAGTAGGTGGAAGGCTCGAGGGTTTTTGAAGCCTGCCCTGAACATCAGAAGAAGCTGCCTGTTGCCTCCTTGTTCACACTCTCCTACATACTCTGCTGCACCAACACTGATTGCAGATTTATCTCTCCGATCTTCCTTCCCTGTTTGTGTGTGCCCTCATGTCTGTGTTATGCCAGCCAGCCTGCTCTGCCTTTCATAAAGAGACTTTGCCTAAGCAGAAAAGCTTGAGACATGAGGGTTAATTTACTGGCCTGTGTTATTCATTGCATAAAAACAAATAGAGAAATTACATTAGGAGAGTTTTATGTGTCTGTGCTTCTATATGGGTGATGTTATTTTTAACCACAGCCATAAGCCTCTTGTGCCTAGCTTTTTCTTTTAAATAATCCCATCTCTCAGAGTTTGGAATCTCATCGTCAACATCCCCAGCAGTTGTGTATATTACTGAACAAATAGGAGCTGTGGCTGGAGATCTTCTAGCTTCCTGGAATTAAAATAGAAAGTGCTAATTCAGTTGCTGTTTTCCCCATATTCCCGGTCTCTTCATGAATCCCTTGCCCATCAGTCAGCTGCCTGCCCCTTTTCTAAATGCCCTGCAGCATTAATCCATGTTCTCAGCAGGATCTGCCATTCATCATTTGGGACTCCTCATGTCTGCAATTGTTTAGCCTCCTGGGTGAGGCTAATAGGCCAGCTCAGACCTAAGCCTCAGAGCTTGCTGCAATGAAGCTCAGCCCTTGGAAGGGGAGAGCAGACAGAACCAGGTCAGAAACATAAAGGCAGCAGGCTGAAATGCTGTATTTTCGCTCTGGTACAGTGCTGGCTTTTCAGTCTAAAGTGAGCTGCAGGTCCTCATTGTCTGTGCTGGTTCAGCAATTGAAAAGTGCCTCTGCATTTCAGAGTAACTGTGAAACAGAAATGCTAATTCCTTCCCTTCACTGTCAACTGCTTCATGCACTGGTTTTCTTTCTCCCCTACAGGCCAGCAGCCCACAGGATCTTCGCCTCTTCTATGAGAAAAACAAGATGCTGATGCCCAAGTAAGCATTTTCCAGTGTCACCATTTGTATGCAGTTGTTTAATCTGTGTTTACACCTGTCCTTGCGTGCTCCTGGCTTGTCACTCAGGGGGGTGACTGTAAAATATTTGGCCACATGCCTTCCTCTATTCCTTAAATCAGCAGTGGTGTGGCCTGGAGAAAGATAGCATTTGTGTTCACTCTTAACACAGATCCTACTTCTCTCCTACGCTGAAGAAGTGGATAGTGTTTTCAAGAGCCAACTAGTGGTCCTGTCCCACACATGGCTTCTCTGAGGCTGGGAGCCTTAGAAAAGAGCCCATGGCAATTCTTGAATCACGCAAGCAGCCCGATTGTAACCTGCCATACCTGACTGCAGATCACATTCCCATTTCTCACGTGTCAGGGCAGCAACTGCTTGTGCCCATCCTGCTAATAGGAGGAAACACTATAACCTCGATGGAAATGGAGACTGCTGCAGTTTCCAAGGGGAAGATAACTGCTTTCGTCCCACCGTGGTGTATGTTACCCCACTGCTCAGCGCTGTGATTTGCCAGTGTATTTTGGTTTTGTTGCTGTGGTCTTTCCTTTTGATCTCTGAGCTCTTAAAGCAGAACCTCATGCCTGCTCTGAAAACCTCAGCCTGGTATAGGGACAGGACTGAACTTCCAGATTATACATCCAAAAATTAGAAGGTCTTTTTTAACCAGAAAGTTAGCTTCCATTTGGTAGAGCTGTTAATGCAGCCACATATGCAGGAAATTCAATGAGTTTCTGTATATGGATTTTATCTTCCTTTCCTTTCTCAGTTTTAGACAGCTCCAAGAGGTAGCAGAAAGAACTGCCAAGAAGCTAGAGCTCTTAGCAGTGACATGAGCTATTCATTTAACTTCCCTTTCAGTACTTAAAGGGAAGGAGGAGAAGGGACAAATTTCTACCAGGATTAAATTTGAGCCATCTATGTCCCTTCCTGGATTGAACCAGAAGGTGTCATGGAGTAAACAACCAAAAGAACAATTCAAAGCTTAAAAAAACCCACATAGTTGGAGGTAGATAGTATGTGTGAGCAGAAAGTGGAGCTTTCTGTTTTCCCTACTATCTTTGAGGTAGTCCTTTTTGCTATGAGGGAAATAATTCCTACAATTAATAGGGTTCCTTATGTTGATCATGGTGGATTCAGTAGGAGGCAAGTGAGGGGAGAAATGAAGCTCGGCTGTAAGAGAGAGCATGTCTGTTCTTGTAGGGATTAGTCCTTCTCCTTTGTTGTGAGAACTTTATGTGCTCTGCATTTACCCTCTTCACTTATCTCCGCTTTTCAACTACCAAATTCCTCCACAATTTAGGTCCAAGCCCACTGTTTTTCCACCATAGATGTCAGATCCAAAGTGGCCTTTGTCTAAATGCCTATTCCCTGCTTTCCAAACTCAGTTCTAACGTGAGCCTCAATCTGTGCTGTTTCCTGAGTAAACATGGATAAACTGCTTTGCCAGCTCTGCCAACACAGGATGAAATACAAAACCACTTGAGATCTCCTTCTCAGACTGCAGCAGTGCCAGGATTTGGTTTCATTCTCCTTGGGGCTAGGCAGGCTGGCACCCACCCCCATGGCATTGCTATGGAAGTGCTGTGCTTTGGCTTGGGAGCCAGATGGGGAAGAAAAGCTCATTGGAAGCTCAGTCTCTGCCTGCTGGGCTGGTGCTGTTGCTATTGCTGACAGGTGAAATGCCATTCTGAGGTGGGGCACTCATGTCAGTAGGAGAAAGCCCAAAGGCCTCATGATTTTAATAGCACTGGTCTAAATAGCTAACATTTATTGTGCTGATTTGCATGGCAAGGTATGTTCTAGATCATGGAGGGGGAAAGGAGGTACTTCTGTTACTTATGTTTAAAAAGATGGTGTTGGAAAATAATACTGTAAAGCTTTATGCTTTTGACGTGAGAGATAGGAGGCAAACAGGCTGTTAATCTGCACCGTCTTCAGTCTGTGTTGCGACATCTGAGGTCTACTACTTGACCTGCCTGTTTCTTGGCTTTAAAACCATATAAAAGCTAAAGTCATTGCTGGGAAATGGACTCATTTTGGATGAAAGCTTTATGTGTCGTGGATAAGTAATGACGATAACACTGGAGGACTGCAGGTCTCCAGCACTAATGTATTTTTCAGGAAATGCTGCTAGCTGTGGTATCTTGGGTTATTCCATTACGCAGTGTGATTCTAAGGCACACCTTTTTTGACAAGAGGGTGTTTTTTCTTGGCTTAGAATCTCAGTTTAACTGCATCTCTTCCAAAGCCTGGTGGCCTGCCTCTTTGGAAAGGCACATGGAACCATTCTAGCATCAGGGATGGAAAAGCAGCTCCTGCAGTACAAACAGGGATGAGGAATGCTTGCCATCATTCTCTCTTCTAGGAATTGCTGTGCTCAAATTCCTTACACCAGCAAGGCCTGGGGCTTCACAGAAAAGTAACTGGGTAATACTGAAACCTATAAATACCTTGCCTCACATCTCTAGTTTCACTAGCCTGATGGTGCTAGCTAGTGCCTTTTTCCCTCCCTACTATTTCTGTCCCAGCTTCTTTTCTTACCCTGCCTCTGGCAGCCTCAGTCAGGCTTGGCTTCAGGGCAGTGAGTGATGCCAGCCCAGCAAAGCCCAGCCCTGCCTCAGTGCTGAGCTCCTGAGCAGACTTGGCCTCCACACAGTTGAAATTGCTATGCTGAGCACACATGCCATTACCTGAACTGAACTTCTTCAGAGGGTAGAGCCTGGCAGACCATGGGAGCCATGCAGGGCATGGCTGTGATGAACAGTGTTAATGCTGAAAGGAGCTGGAGCCACCTTCTCTTAATGTGGAGAGCTCTGCTCTGGCTGCAGGCAGGGCCTGACTGCTACAGCCCCAAACAGTGCTGCTGGTTATGGAGGAAAGACAGCAGAGCTGAATCTACTTACGCAAGAGCTGAACTCTGCTTTCCTTGCCTTAATCTGTCTTTTATTCCTGCTTCTTACAATATGCTGGGTTTGTAAAGAGCTGCCCTGGCCTCTCCCCAATCTGGTTGTAGGGTGAGGGAGAGCACAATGATTTGCTAGCTCTTCCTGTGCTGTAGTGGCCATTGAAGAGAGTATTTTCTTCCTAGCTGTACTGGGAAGGGGTAATAGCTGCACTGATTTTAGCTTGATTGGGTGGCAGTTGCTCACATTTTAGTTGATTAATAAATGCTGCATATAAGCTGCATTGAAAAACAAATACTTTAAGAAATGGTAGTAATTGGCGATACATTTCACCACTGTTGTCTTAACTGGAAGCTTCCACTTGGTAACTGCTTCATTTTAGTGACCTCCTTATCCCTGTTAGAGCAAGTAGAAGAGACCTTATTTATGATGTGCAAAATAACTGCATGGATGACATTGACACTACTGTGAAAAGGAAGGATCTGCAGGTGCTCATGGGAGAGGCCGCTAAAGCTAGATTACCTGTAACCTTAACAATGACAATGAGGAGTAAAAGTCAAATAGATGCAAATAGAGCTGTTTCTGTTCAGCCTGTCTCCAGATGAGCTCCTCTTACGTTCCTAGCCCAGCAGGCACAAAGTGTGTTTGCATTTGCAGGTTGCCTCCCTGAATATGTAAAAGCAGTTTAAGTAGACTGCAAGCCTCTCTGATTTTGCTTTTGTTTTCAATCCTAGCATCCCCAGGGAGACATCCAGCCACCTGAGGCAGCTGTTGCTTGGCCTTTTGCAGCGCAATCATAAGGACCGCATGGACTTTGGTAAGACCTTCTTCCAGTTCCAGCTCTGCTGTGTGTCTGTATCTTCTGCTGCACCATGGCACTACATATAGCTGTGTGCTTTTGGCTGGTGCTAGCAAAGGCATCCAGACGCCTGGATTTTACCTGAAAGGTTTTAGTGTATGTGCCAGAAAAGTCAGTGCTGATTCCAGCAGTTTTGTAGACCTGGAGAATTGGCACACTTTCAGCAAACGTTTCTTACATGCATCCCTTCTCCTGGCTTCTGCTTTTATCATCTCTCTGAACTTCTAATGTGTTAAGTATGCTACCAGGTGAAATGTGTATCTTTCTCTGTTGTAGTTCCCTCCTAAAGCTACAAGCTGCACCCATTTAATGAACAATTCAGTCTATACCCTCTGTTGCTCAAGGTCTGACTGATAATGTGAGCTAGGAGACTGTAGCTGCTCGCAGACCCTTCACTCCCTGTCCAGGTTTCTGAGGAAGGATGCCTTCGTTCTCGTTAGGTTCAAGTTGGCAGTCTTATGGCTCTCCCTTTAGATCTCTCTCTGTCTCCAGATTTGGTGGGCATAAAGACTTCCTTTTGTCTTTTTTATTGTCTTAATTCCTTCTAAAATGAGAACACTCATTATGTGCCAGGGTCTAGCTAAGCCAAAAGGTCTGAAGAACCTCTAGTGAAGTCACATCCTACAGGAAAGCAGGCAGAGGTAGAACCTTTCCTGGATCCCTTTTAGTTATCTAAAGGCAACTGTGTGGGTTTTTGTATTCTTTTCCCCCATCTCTCCCTTCCCCTTGGGCAAAGACAGTCTAGACTTGTCTCCAGTACAAACCAGGACCTGAATACTGTCTCTCACCAAGCAAGCCGGTCCTGGTAGTGTGTTTCCTCAGAACAGTAGGGAGTAGCTTTGCTTCCATGGGCCAGTGCTGCTGATGGAAAGGGTAATTTTGCCTCTCAGCCTCTGTGCTTGAAAAAGGCTTGATGCTGGGGAAGTCTGTTCAGGTGGTTTTCTTGGAACTAGGCTGGAGGCCAAAGCCTGTAGATTTGTGTTAAGTGTCTCACATAGAGCTTTCTGCTTTTTGCAGATAGTACCTTTGTTTCCTGAAAATAAAGTGGTGCTGCTGTGTGTTTTCAGGGTACTGCTTTTTAGTCATGCTTGGGGTTAAAGGGTTTGATATTTCTGTCTTGTGGGGGTTGGTTTTCTGTAGTTGCTTATTTACTCAGATGGATTGTTTCTTGCTGGGCAGCATGTGCTAGTCTATGAAGAGAAATTGTTTTGCTGCCTGTGTTATTCTTTTGGATTAGAGATACCAGGAAAGCCTTTCTGGGGACAGTGTCACCTGGGGGAGGCAAGCATGTGGATTAACTGAGGCTGATCATAATCATCCAGTGCTGAATGCAGAGGACCAGTTACTAAGGTGCAGAAGTGAGAAAACAAGCCTTTTGAAAAGAGTGCCATTGAAGCTGCTGGTAGACTGATTTGGATATAAGCACTTCTCAGTATTACTCCCTGCTGATCTATTTGGGATGTAGATTTCTGCCTCTTCTGTTATGCTGCTGTGCATTTCAGAAAATATCCTTGAGGTTTCTGTTTCCCTGCTGTCAGAAATTGAGTCTGGCAAACCTTTTTAGCCCCCCATAAGCTGTTTTTGTACCTCTGGGAGTAGACTGCATGAGTCAGAGTCTAACACTTGGAAATTCGAGATAATAGACTTTGATTTCACTCAGAACAACTGTTAACAGTGCATCTTGCTGCACTGAGATTGTCTGCCCTTAATCACAGGCAGGATCCTTTTCTCTCTAAATCGACATGTTCTTGTAAGGTGGAGGTGTTTTTCAGGTAGGGTTTGTGAATATACTCTGTATAGAAGCCTATATTTGAAGTATTCCTTGTGCTTTATAGTCAGCAGATCTCAGTGGGTGTGTGGCATCCCATACTGCATTCTAATCTCCTGTCAGTTGAGAGGAAAGCAAGTACCAAAGCCTTTATAAATAAATAATATTTATATATTATATATTCATAATATTATATAGAATATAAATTCTCTATCTTTATTT
>WYDI02031048.1:26018-43203 GCA_009867235.2 Psittacus erithacus | reverse complement strand
AACTTTCTCAGCCTGTCTTCATACGGGAGGTGCTCCAGTCCCCTGATCATCCTCATGGCCCTCCTCTGGACTTGTTCTAACAGTTCCATGCCCTTTTTGTATTGAGGACACCAGAATTGCACACAATATTCCAAGTGAGGTCTCATGAGAACAGAGTAGAGGGGCAGAATCATCTCCTTCGACCTGCTGGTCATACTCCTTTTGATGCAGCCTAGTATACAGTTGGTTTGTGGGCTGTGAGCACACACTGCAGCAAGCTCATGTTCAGTTTCTCATCAGCCAAGGCTGTCTGTGTCCATCTGCAGCTTATGATCCTGAATTTCCCAGAAGAGCATAGTTGTGTTGTTAGAGGTGCATGTTTCACTCTGCTAGCAGTGTATCCTCCGGATGAAGGCTGCCAGTTTGCTGCATCTAAGCTACAGAGCAGATTGCTTGAAATCCTGCCAGCTTGTTCAACTCAAAATCTTGCTAGATGCAAAAGGAAGCCACATTAGATATTAACCTTAGAATTTAGTCTACTTAAAGTCTTAAGAGCCCAAAGAATTATTATTACTCCAGTTATAATGATCGCAATAAACACACGTCCATATTGTTAAAATTACACACAAAACTTTGTAATGCCCATCCATTTCTCTTGTGTTACACTCCTCCTTCCATTATTCTCGTGGTTCCTTCTGTTGATGGTTTTAGTCTTGGCACATGGAGCATCCTGAGCATCCTGAGCTGCATGATGTTGATGATTTCCTCCTAGAATCCTCCTGGGATTGATTTTGTCTTTGCTAACATGTACTACAACTTGCTGTTTCTTCAGTGGCTTGCAAGTCCACGTTAGAGTAAATTTTACTGTCTCTTGAATAGGATATTTGATGTTTGTTCTTCTCATTACTCTGAAAACTGGTTTTACTCACCTCCCAGCTTGCAGTCCTTTGATGACCAGTAATGCTCCACTGGTGAAGTGGTTGTTGCCTGGGGGCCACTGATGTCATTGCTGTTAGGAATTTGTGATCATTTAGAGGAAATTTTAACAACATTATTACCTTCAAGTGAGTTTTAATGAGAGGCTGCTGAGAAAACTGATGTAACTGCTTCATTAGGCTGAGAGGAAGACGTCCTAAATCCTGGAACATTCTGAAATTTTAATTGCAGGTAATTCTTTTCTCAGTGCTTATCAGGTGAATTGTACATATTACATAATGTGAAACACTGCTCTAATCATAGCAGTGATTATTATGCAAAGCCTTTTTCCAAGGTAGGTCTTGAAATGCCTAAGGACACAGCAGGGAAGTGTTGGGGAATTCAGGATGTATTTTCACACTTTTATTCCATTTTATTCCCTCACATTTCACACCACCCCATGACAGTCATTTGTTAATGAGGAACAGGGGCTTTCCTTGTTGTCATTTGTTCTTGAAATTGTACCTTACCTCTGAGATGTACACTGAAGGAAGAACTCGCCATTCAGATGTTGGTTTGCCTTCAAGCAACCTTTGTAGATCAGACACAAAAAGAAAATGACACTGAAATGCAGTGACCTTGGTGCTGCAATCTCAAATCAACATACATTAGAAAAAATAATTAGGAACTCTTTTTCAATATCATAAGGCTGCAGTATTCAGTTTGCTGCTTCTTTTTTTTTGAGTGGTAACACTCGAAATTATGATACAATGGTGCTCACATAGAAAAAGCAAGCATAAGAAGTTTAAGGATGGTAACACCACTGCCTTCTATGACTAGGCTAGCATCTAGGTTTTACATAAATTGGATTATTCCACAGCATCATCGCTCTAAGTAGACTATTGACCTATACCAGAAGTGGAAGCCTCCATCATGCCAGTGTGCAGTGAAACCCAGCACTGGTCACTGTGGCCAGGCTGTGATTCAGGACAATGAAGGTTCTGCTTCTAGCCACTTCCTGGTACCCAGGAGGACCCCAGTCGTTCCCCTCCACTCGCTGTTTTGTGTATTTAATTTTTCCGAGTGCAGCAATTCCCAAATTTGTACTTATTCTGAATTCTTCCATATGAAATGACTGTACATTTGTACCCTTAGAAAACAATCTATTCACTTGCCCAGTGCTGTTACTGGCATAGCAATGGAGTTGATTCTCTGGGCAGTTATTTATAGGAGTGGATCATTAAGTACACAGGGAATGGACATCAACCATTAAGTCAATGTATTTCCTGGGGCACATGGTTGTTCAAAATTCAAAATGTGTGACTTAATACTGGGGATTTTTTAAAAAGCTTATCTCTAATTGTAAGCTTGATTCTCCCTTCTGTTTCGTTGCTCAGTTATTGAAACAATAGTACTCAATCCTAAAATCTTTCTTCAAATCACAGCTGTTGTGGCTTTTGGTTAGTGATGTCTTTGCCTGGAGGTGATAAGTAAATGTTCATCTAAGCATGCAATGGTTTACAGATTACAGTTTGAAAGTGGTGTAGGTATCCAGTCAGCCAGGAGGTCCAGGCAGCCTGTGGGGTGAATAGACTCACATTTCTCACCTCCCAGGAAAGCTTCTCACCTCCTTCACTGTGGTTCTGGTGATATAAAACCTTAGCCTCTGGGGAAAGGTGAGAACTCAGATCTCTTGCTCCTGCACAAGCAGAGAGACAAATTTCATTTTACTCACGCTCTCTGCTCCCGTTAGTATTCAGTTACTTCTTGCTAAGTACCAGCATTTCCCGTGAGCTAGAGCACCTCCTGCCTGCCGAGGATGTGATTGCCATCATCCACACAGGTATTCCAGATCCTCTGTAGCCTGTACAAGTGCTGTCATTCCATGCCATTTCAGGATGGGAAGGACTCAGAGATGTCCCTGGCCCTACCAACATCAGCCACATTCATCAGGACATCTCCGCTGTATAGGGATCTCTCCAGGCAGGATGGGTCAGGTGCATCCAGAGAGTTGTTTGCACCCATCTTCTCCCAGGGCTGGCATGGGACAGCCTGGCTGCTGGTCTTGATTGGACTTAGGTCCAAAGGAGACACTAAATGTGTAAATGTGCCGGAAGAGCACTCACTGTAGGAAACAACTCCAGATGCAAGCACCTCTCAGGGTTTGGCCTGATATTGAGTTTTGCATCCATAGGCTGAGGAGCATAATTCAACTATAGCCACCAAATCCTTTTGTTGACGTGGGCCCAATCCATAACAGGGCTTGAGCTTCCAGCTTTCACTATAACCCCTGATGTCCAACTAACCCCTGTGAGGATGGCAGGCTGCTCAGGCTGGCATTAGGAACCTGAATACTGTTGTGGTTCGTGGCCCTAGGGAGTTAGCTTCCTACGGATAAAACAGCCGCAGTTGTTCCCAGACATGCACTAACACTGCCTGATATCTGGAGCATGAGGGTGGACCATGTTCCATCCATCTTCCCAATTCTAGATGGGATAAAAGCCTGCTCCAACATTTAAAGCCTAAATAAGCAAGTTTGTCAACAAGACCATGGGCACTTCCCTCTTCCTTTGTCATTGCAGAAAATAAGTCTTTTAGATTCCTCAACTCATACTTTGTATTTTTTTTTTAGTATATCAGGATTCTCCTGTTGTTTTTAATGTGAACATTTATTTTTCTGCTGTTTCTTTTAGCCATGCATGCAGGGATGCTGCAGGATGGTAACCATGGCAACTGCAGAACACAGAAGATGTACTTTCACCCCAAAAAATGCCTGTTACTGGGTTTGTGTTTGCTGGAAGAGGATCGCCTCATTCACTGAACAATAAGAGGAAGTGAAAAGAACTTATTTATTTCACAGTGATTAAAGGAGAATCTCAGACAGTTAGCAGACAGTGGGAGAAATATGCATTAGGTGCTGTTCTGATACGTCCAAGAAGCCAGTATGGACAGATAAGACCAAACAGAAATTTAAGTTACTTCCATACAGTGTGTAATAGCAATGAAATACTCTAGTCTGAGGCTTGCTTATCCACACTTCTTTGTCGTCTTTGTGGACATTGCCAGGTGACCTCAGGGGTCTGGTGCAAGGGGCTTCATTGTTATGATGGAAAAGCTGTGGTCTGTGCCACAGGCAATGGGTAAAAACTTTGCTTACTCCAGAGCAGCGTGGGGCTCAGCCCCCCATCTTCGGTGTCCGACTTTGAATGTTCACTTACAGCAGGGCAACAGGGGTCTGCCAGGGCTTGCTCCCAGGTGATGGACCTCAGCACCTCAGGGAATCATCCCTGAGCACTGAGGCCCCAGGAAAGGGAAGTTGGGGAGTTAGAGCTGGAGTGTTTCATGAGATCTGAGACTGCTTGGGAGGACACAAGTATGAAATAATACTGGAAAAGCCAAGAAGTGGTTCTGCTGTAATGACATCTCCAGCCTCACGAAACTGGCCTCTTGTGTGAAAGGTCAGATATGATGTTCTGTGCGCAGCCAAAGCCTTTTACTTACTTGACAGAGGTCCCCATTTGACCCAGGGTGTTGTATGTATGATACTGCTGCAGAATCCTCAGTGCAAATAGTCTAGTGCTTTCTCTCCCATCCCCTTTCTCTGTATAGACAATCCTATTTCCCCTGTGCACAAATGTCCTAGAAAGAGGCAGTAGGAGCCCTAGGACTGCAGTGGTTTCCATTTTCAGCTACAAAATGGACTTGTGTATTTTAAGGAACAAAACCAAAATTGTGACAGTATGTACTGATGTGAGTTGTTATCATCTGCCTTCCCCTTGATAGCACTTAGACAGATAGCTGCATTTATTGTTGAATAAAATCACTTATTACAAAAGCACTTCAGCACTAAATAGTTCTAGGGATTTATTTTATGTGCATTTGAAAAATTAATGCCTTGATGAATCACACACCAATAAATAGTTTCTTTTCCTAGAAATACCTTTATTCAGGGGACTGCTAAGCCCGACCCTGAGGAACTTAAAAAATTACTACACTGCTTAAAGTAATGAGGTTATAATACCAAATCTGTAATAACTTAAAAAATAAATTACCCTTTGCTTTTGAACTGATATTTACTTTTCCTTCCTCTCAGAGGGAAATAAATTTTAAAATGAGAGAAGCTGAGTTTTACAGAATAATGAGACTCCATGAGTCAGATACTAATGAAAAACAATAGTGGCAAGAACTATAATAAGAAAGGAAGAAATGAAGCAGCTTAGTACTCCTTAGCTGGCTTAGCCCTGAAATTGGATTTATTTATTTATATTTTTAGGAACCTGCTCCTATTATGACTTTCCACAGACCTCACATTAGTATTAGTATTTTCATCATGCAGAAAGATTTGTTCCTCTCTATTATTCCCAAAAAACATTACCTGGGGACAAACAAACATTTTTCATAGAATAATAGAATGGTTTAGGTTGGAAAGGTCTTTAAAGACTATTCGGTTCCAACCCTCTGCCATGGTCAGGGACGCCTTCCACTGGAGCAGGTTGCTCAAAGCCCCGTCCAACCTGGCTTTGAACACTGACAGGGATGGGGATTTTTGCAACAGTTGAGAGAAGCACAGGCAAAGCAACAGATGTGTAACAGCAGGCATCTTTCTTGGCCACACTCTTCACTACCACATGGATAAGCAAGGGAACCTACAACTCCCCAGTGAATGTTTCAGGGGTTTGCATGTTGTGTTTCTTCCCTACATGGACCTCCGATGCTTGGTATTTCCCCAGGTTTTGCTCAGGGGCCTGAAAACAATGAGCTAATTCTCTGTTACCCAACAGAGAAAGTGGGAGGATACTGCAACAGCTACTACAAATTCAATAACAACAATGTGAATGGTTACTCACTTGATAAAACAATTACAATGAAACTGCTAAAATTAGTTTTTTTGCCTTAAAGAAAAATATCCAAAGACTTCCAGTGATTTACGGAACAGAACTTCATAACTCACAAAGAGTTATAAAGCAGGTATGTTTATTGTGGCACTGGGTGTGAGGGGGATTGCTCCTCCTAACTCGCACACCAAGAGCTTGACAAGCTGGATGT
Source organism: Psittacus erithacus (assembly GCA_009867235.2). NCBI lineage: Eukaryota > Metazoa > Chordata > Aves > Psittaciformes > Psittacidae > Psittacus > Psittacus erithacus. Next base: position 37,263 of record WYDI02031048.1, on the reverse strand, counting down.
TTATTACATACAAGCATATATGTTCATCAGATTTCACAAGCATAGGAGGAGTTATAACAATTAATTCCAAGAACTCATTAATACCATTCCCCTCCCCTCTGCACACTGCCATCTGGTGGTCTTGGTCTGGGGTCTTCTGGGTGAAGTAAGACTTCTTCCTCGCTGTGCACTTTTCACGTTTGGCGCAGGTTCCCCAACTGGCAATCTCGAGTCTTTTAGAGACTAGTTGAAACAAGTTCTTGTCAGACATTCATCTTCTTCATGGAAAAGGGTCTCTGATTTTAAACAACGTGTTTCGGTTACCTATTCTGTTCTGTGTTTCAGATTAACTGGCATGAACAAGAGCATACCTGTTCCCTATTCTATGTTAAAACAATGTATAGTTGGAAGAAAACTCTTAACCCTTTCCTCAGTCCATCACTCTTCCTCGCATCACCAGTGTACAGAAAAGAGTGAACAATGCAACAAAAATGTTTAAGAAACATAGCAATAGTTGATGAATAAACTGATTACAAGAAAAATGTGCTTTAAAGATTCATGAACAAATACAGTTCACTGAATCATTCACCATTACAATTAGCAAACAACGTCTGTGTGACAAATGTGTTGTCCATTAAATGTTTGCTAAGTGAAATCAGTAAAGGAGATTGGCCCTTGTATAAGAAAAGAGGATTAATTGGTACTTTTAACTGAATTGAAGAATTTACTTTGTTCTCTGGAAGAATCTGATTTCTTACCTCAAGCTTCAGAGCTGTTCCCTTTCAAAAGGTTGTGAAAATATTTTTTCCAGCACTCAAAGGATGTCTTTCCATGTCCCTTCCTCCCAGCAAAAAAAACAACAAAAACATCTAAAGTTCGGGTGCTTAGAAAAATATTGCCTGAGGTCTGAAACTAAATACAAGAAATCTCCTGCTGAAAGCATTCATTCTCCCTACAAAACAGAGGCAGTGACAGGTGTATTTATTTAAAAGAGAAGGTGCCCCAGCCTGTCTGCAGCGCAGCTTGGAAGGAAACACTGGTAACTCCAGCTTCAGTAGCTGTGAAAAGGGAGACTTGTCAGTTAAAGAGATTCCTGTGTAAGGAAGTAACATCACAGGAGTAACTTCATAGGCATCCACTGTATGTGGATAGGCAGGAGCATAGCAGGTTGGATGTCAGATCAACTGCTGGGTTATTTCCTCTTCTTTCTGAGAGCCTGTCAGTGAACAAGCAAGACCTACCCTAGCTTTGAAATCTCTGAGACAACTACTAAGTAATCTACTAATCCAGCTGATAGAGGCATTCATTTCAGTGGTGTTTGTCTCTTCCTAGATGGCCTTGACCCAACATGACCAAAATGGGAGCTGGCTGCTCTTTTGTGTTTGTGTTGATTACCTTGATTGCCTACCATGCACTTTTACTGAGAATGAGCCGAAGTGTGGATGAGCAAAAGTGTTCTTAACATGTAATTTCTTACAGTAATTGGAAATATCCCAAAAGCTCCTTGATTTTGAGAGTTCTCCACGCTTGCCCTCCCTGCTGGTGTAAGACTTAATGTTCAGTTTACTTTGGTTTGCAGTGTATCATTTGTGCTGACATGGTTTGACTTGGTTTCGACATTGTCTTCCCAGCCTTGCACTGCTGACTGTATGAATGTCTGATGATACTCAGTGGCATGCAAATAAATAGACAATTACAGTTGGTACAAACACCCATTGTATTTCACAATGTGCAGGCTTCGTAGTTGATTTCCAGACCTAAACATGTGTAAGCGGTTTCATTAAGCTGTTTCATGAAAATAGCCATTACTGTCAGTCCAGGCTACCCTTAGAAAATATCCTTTTTAAATGTCTTTATCCTGTAGTTAGGGCTTGATCAGCTCAAAGATCTGAGAAGGGTCCTGCTTTCCTGCTGCAGTGCTGCACTGCTCCTTCAGCATCACTTTCTCATTTGGGTGCTTACCCACAGGCCTAGCTCACATCCCAGCAGATGGAAAGCTCCAACAACTTTCCATGTTATGTTTCATTTACATTTACAAACTTAAGATATTTTGGTATGTTTCAACACGTTTATAGTGTGACAATAATCCCAGATATCCTTCTTTGTATATCCCAATTGTGTATTTAAAGATAAGAAATGAAGTTTTTTCAGGGTTTAAATATCCAGTCCAACATGCCAACAGGCTTTTGTGTTTTATTACCAGTCTGAAGATGTGATTCTCCATGCTGAGTATTAGTTGGCCTGGATCTGTTGTACAGGATCTATCTCTGCCTCTATGCAGTGTTGCCTTCATGCTTAATGAAGGCTCTGTAGAAGGGCTGACCAAGTCCAAACCTTAGCTAAACCTGGCTGTTCCCAGAGGAAACTTTCTTCTACATGTTGGTTTTAGTTCTTCCAAGAATCTTCAGCAGCAGTTTGATTGGTCTGAAGGACACCTCCATCCAAAGAGAAGCACCTTTGCAGTCTCAATACATTTAAGTGAATGTAATGGATTTAAATGAAAGTAACTGTGAATCCACAGTATGATAGCATTAAAATGAAGTATAGTTGTGTACAAGTACACCATGGTCTTGTACATAGATATTTGTGTTTCTGTTGATGTAAGCTGTGAACAGGAGAGGTAGGATTTGCCCCAACTAGCTATTTGTGTGTTCATCACTGCAGGTTGCCTGAGGATGCTGTGTAGAGCAATCATGTCCTGAAAGAAGAAATAACATGATACAATGGTGCTATTTTCCAGTAAATCCCAGGATTTTTCCTTGGCAAAATGTGTAGAGGAGAATCTGACTTTTCTCCACAGAAGGTCAAGTTGTTTTAGAGAGCACTGCCAGAAAGTTGTAGTGTTAGGGGGTGAGATTCAGGAAGCAAACTGTATGAAATTTCCGTGCTATCCACCAGAACTAAATGGTGCAGCCCGTCTTTGCGCTAGTTTTATCCCTGGGCTTAGTGGCATTCAGCCAAATCTAATAAAAATTGATGGATCAAATTATCTGTTCCACATTAAAAAGTTGTGCGTGCTCAGAGAGCTAGAAATAGAGCAGTTAAAAAAGACAGCCAACCGAAATGTGGAGTCAGTTGATTGAAAAGCTTTATAAACATTCAAGTTTCACTTCCCTGAGTGAGAAAGCTCATCGTACAGGTCCTCTGGCCTGTAAATCCTGCCACATGCCCTGTTCTGCATCTCCTCATCTCTATTACAAGTATCTTTTCATCTGCCATAAGTAGGATCCTGGCCCTTCATTGTGGTTTAACCTCAGCCAGCAACTCAGCCCCACACAGCCTCTCACTCCACCTCCTGCGGTGGGATGGGGGAAGAGAACCAGAAGAGTAGAAGTGAGAAAACTCGTGGGTTGAGATAATGGCAGCTTAACAGGTAAAACAAAAGCTGCATAAGCAAAGCAAAACCAGGAATTCATTCGCCACTTCCCGTGGGCAGGCAGGTGTTCAGCCATCTCCAGCACAGCAGGGCTCCATCGCATGTAATGGTTAATTGGGAAGACAAACGCTGTCACTCCAAATGTTCCTCCTTCCTCCTTCTAGCCCCATGCTAGCTAATATGAAGAAAATTAACTCTCCCTCAGCCAAAACCAGTACACCCATGAAGCTCAGCTTAGTGACAACTTTCCTTTCTAGCTGCCCTCCAGTGCTGTCTGAGTGCAAGAGCTGAATCTGCTGATCTGGTGGTCAGCTTGAAGCAGCAATGAGGCAGCTGACTGAGGTAAATGGCACTGATTCACTATCAATTGTCTATCACTCAGTAAGCTGAGATGGAAAATGTACAGATATCAGACAGAGATTTAACATGAAGGCATAATTCACCTTGAGGAAGCAATGAAAGAAAACTGAGGAAGATTGAGTTCAGCCAATTAAATAAAACAGCTCAGAGAAAAACAGTCACAAGGGAAAATAAACCTGGCAGGGGTGACTGGAGAAATTATGGAATTGAAGTTTTGAATGCAAAGATGACAGTAGGAAATAAAAAAAAAGACAGAACCACTGCCAGGTAGTCAGAAACACAAAGGGAAGATGGAAAAAAGAAACAGAAAAAGCACAGAAGAAAACTGTAGCCTAGTTGAAAGCCTGAGCTGTACCTAATTAGTGTCCTAAATTGCTTCACATGTAAAATAATTGATGGGAACCAGAGTAACATGTTTTTACATAGGGATTTGCATCAGTTCGAGTAAACTGATTTAAACAAACCTCCAAACTCCAAACAAAATTGTCTGAACAGTTTGAACATGGAAGAGTCCTAAGAGACAAGGAAACAACAGATTAAGTTGTCCTTAAAACTTCCTTCTAGTTCTGAACGTGATTCTGAATCCGCTGCAGTGGGACTGACAGTTCATCGTGTGAAAGCTGTCTTTCAATAAACTAGTTAATATTTGGATTTTGAAGCAGTATGTTAAAGTCTCCACTAACCTTCATCTTAAATTCCCATCTGTGAAATAGGATAGCAGAAAACAGGAAAGGTCTTCAGCAGAAGTCTCCAAGGCTTGGATTCAAACACAGCATTTCCATGCTCCTGCTCCTTGTTCTCTCTCTTGCTAGATTTTCCAACCCCTAACAGAAAATTTAAATGATAATAACTGTCCCTAGGTCAGCCATTAACCACGTCAAAGAAATGCAGTTTAGAACTAAATAGGTGTTGGTTATAGAAAGGTCACCTTGAATAAGGAAATCCCAAGCACAGTGGCTGTAATGCTCCTCTTTGTTTTGCAAATATTCCCCAAGGCCTTTTTAAGTAAAGGAGCTAAAAGGTCTCCTGCAAACATCAGGTCCTCTTTGGTGTCTTCCTTCATTTTCCATCCTTTTATAACCACCATCTATTTTTACTTTCCTAAGTATATGCTTAACCTCGTGGTTTGAACTCTTTATAATGGGCTTGCAAGGTTAAATTTAGCAATTACAAGCCCTGCAGCCCCAGTAAGGTCAGTTTGGCTATGTGAATGTACATTTGTGTTTGTTTATGCTGAAAAGGTTACCTTTGGAAGAGGAAAACCCCAGTTTGACTGCCCAGCAGGTCATTGATTCATTGAGAAATACAAAAGGTCCTTTAATTTGTGCTTATGTGGTTGCAAATCTGTTCCTGCTTCTTGGAGGATATTGGAAGATGCAGGCTAATATCCCCACTTCCTTCTCCCCAGAGTAGTGCTGGCTTTATGGAAGTGTATTTTTTTTTGCAAAGAAGAATGGTTGTGTAATATTGCTGTTCATGCTCAGAAATCCAGAATGGCCTCCAGAATTGCATGGTGGATCTGTGTTGCCTAAAACTTGGGACAGTATCCAAGTCTTAAAATACCTTTGAGTGTACTTATAGTCAGAACCAATATCAAAAGTGCAGGATGAGTTTGCAGCCACTGTTGATAGCTCAGTTTTAAATACTGTAATCTAGAAAAGTACCCATAATGGTTGGAGTATTTCAATTAGTATTCAGATTGGATGCACTTTCTTACTTGATCATAAAGTCACAAATCAAAGCTTACGCATGGTTGCCTTTTGGGATATTGATCCGTGTCCATGCAGGCAGCCTGACAAAGCTTCTGTTAAATTAATGCAGCTCCCAAGAGTGACTGAGCAAAGGATTAATGGAGAAGACTGTTAATCAAATTAAGTGTTTCATAAAATTCTGTAATACATTTTATGCACAAAGGAAACTTTGGTAAGAACTCGTTATTACAACAGAAATTATTTATTCTATTGTATTTCATAATACCAAATGGAAATTTTTTCTCTTCTTCAGTGAAATCTGGTGTTCAAACATTGGAAAAAAAGTCTGTATGTGTAATGACTTGCAGTAGGAAAAGCGGATATGCAATATGTAGAAGAAGGTAAAATGGTGGTTCATCTCTTTTTTAGTCACTCGTATGTCATAGGGAGAAATTTATGAGTGTGTGTCTTTATAGATGTTATAAAGCTGTGTTTGACCCGAGGGGTGAAACCAGACTATGGCACAGTGGTGTTTCACAGCTGCTCTGCAAAGGCTTGAGTCCCTATGATAGCCACCACGTTCCCAAATTGTACAGGTCATATTGGGTGATGACAGCTAGTCTGGTAAACCATGCTAGCCACATTGGAGGGAGTCAGTTCCACACTGGCAATAACTGCAGGAGAGTTTGTGGATTAGCAGCTATCCATTGATCACATGGACATGTAGCCCAGGCCTTGTAATGGTCAGAGTGGTTCTGGTGGTGAATCATCAGGGTGACCTTTTGGACCTTGAAGGCAATGTGAATCCTCTGCTGTGTTAGTAAGAGTAGAGGGACCTGATTATCACTCTCTAGTCAGTGTTCATGAGGCCTCATTTTTTAGGCTGTGTCCAAGTGACACTGCCCTGTTGGCTGAGGGGTGACCAGCTAGGGATCAGGTCAGGAAAGGTAAGGCCCAGTTAGAACTGATTCTGGCAAGAGATGTGAAAGATAACAGGAAAGGCTTCTATAGGTACATAGTGAATGAAAGACAAACTAGGGACAATGTGGGCCCTCTGCAGAAGCTATCGGGAGAACTGGCTACCCTGGATTTGGAGAAGGGTGAGGGTCTCAATGACTTCTTTGCCTCAGTCTTCACTGGCAAGTGCTCTGACCATGCTGCTCAAGTCTTGGAAGGCAAATGCAGGGACTGGGAGAATGAAGACTCCCTAAGGAGACTTCCTGTTCCACTGTAGGAAAGGATAAGTTTAGAGATCATCCTGAATGTGCACAAGTCCATGGGACCTGGTGAAATCCATGTGTTGCTGAGGGGTTTGGCACCATCTCTCATTGACCACAGAGTCACAGTCACCTCTGAGATACCAGTCTTCAAAGTTGCCCTCTGGTAGTATAACACCCTAACATGTTCTTCAGAGCATTCTAGATAACCTGGATCGCAATGGGATCTTCTGGTTCTGCTTCTCAATTCTTGTGTAATGTTAATGGACTGTTGCTGATAATTATGCCTAGGTTAGAAAAGCTAATAATGCTCATCTGGTCTGGTGGGTGGATTAATTAAGTAATGCCTGTAAAGAAATGCAAAAATGAAAATACTATTCAAGTTCTGAATAGTAATATTTATGTTAGCAAAATCCTAGGAGGGGTATAATGTTGCAGTGTGTCTGTGGGCAGAGACTACCTGCGCTGGCCAAAGGGATGACTCAGATGTATCACCACTTTTTCCCTGGTTGTTCTGAATGCTCACTACACACTTGGGTAACCTTTTCATGTCTGGCTTCATATGTCACATTGGTTCATTTATTATTTTTCTTTCATCACTCCTAATAGGCAACATTTGCTTCAAGCCTTGTTTTGATCACTCATATTCCCAGAGTGTGCAAAAATACATTGAACTTTGATAAGAAAATTCAGATCCATGTAATCAGTATCCTCTTTGCATATAGGAAACTACTTATTAATTTTAAAGGTGGCCATTTGATACATGAAGTGCTCGTAATGTACATGAAGTTTAAGCAATTTAACAATTACATCTATCTGGGTTTGTGGTTGACAAGCCTGACTTATTTGGGCTGATAAATTACAGGCTGCATTAAGTACTTGAAATGATTTAACACTATTCTGCAGAAATGCAGCTGAGGGACATTAGAGTGGGTCTCTTTAGTTTTAAAGTGCATATTTTAAGAGCTTAAACTGCTACCATAAACACTGTTTTAAACTTTAACCATACAAGTAAGTCCGCTTTCAAAGACAGTCATTTATTTGTCTAGCAATAAACAATAATTTATGATACTCACTGTTGTTTTTCATCGACTCCCCATCTCTTTTGCAGTGACATAATGCTGTTCACTTTCTTTTGCAAAGAAGACAACATCATTATCATTTTGTGTTATTATCTGAGATAGAAATATTTCCTGTGTTTAAGAAAATAATCATTTGAAGGTTGGAGAGAGGCCTGGGATGTATTTTGTTTTTAAAGTGTCTGTGGCAGAAGTCTGGGAGATTGTCCCCTTCCTACAGGCTCACATTGGTTATGTGGAGAGCCGCAGGACAGATCCTCTCACTACTGCAGCATCTCTGGGGAGATCAGATGGAATCTCAGCTCTTGAGGCAGATCTTCTCCCAGTCCCACACAAGTAGCACCCAGTGGACAGTGTATGTCTGGTTGTGGGTTCTGGGCACTATTTTAATGTTTGAGTGCTAGCATGGGATTTTTTAATTCAATACATAAACCACCTGATAAATTGTGTCTCAGAGTCACAGAAACATGGAATGGTTAGGGCTCAGCTTCTTGAATGTCTGCAGTATTTCTTAAGGTCAAGTTACACCACTCTTTAATATAATGCAATCAATAACCATTGCGAGAAGCCCGTAGGGTAGCGTATCATTTATCTTGAAAGCTTCTGCTCTGAATATGAATTCTCACTTCACTTTTCAGTATAAATCGTGATCTCTCCTAGCTTGTGCCAGGGATACCATAAAATATGTCGTATATTAATCAAAGTCCTAGCATCCTGGCATCCAAACTATGAATTATTGCTGTAGGACAGATGCTCAAGAAAGAGTACTGCATCTTATCCTCACCTTACTGAAAAGCATAACATTTACAGTGTGATGGCAGAGAGGGCAGGAGACTTGGTAGAAATGCTAATTAAACTCTCTCTCTTTAGAGATTAGATTAGATTGATTTGATAAATACACTTTAACACTTACTTATGTCTTTATTACATGCCCGTAAACTGCCTATGACCCTTTCTAATGCCTTATGAATAAATGAATGGATTAATTAAATATTTCCTGTGTACCTTTCGAATAGACTCATGAAACTCTTGAAGTTCAACAAAAAGATTTATGGACCTTGCTGCATAATGCAGTACTTGACATTATTGTTTAAAATTTTACAGCACTTAAATAGATGTTCAAAGGAGTTTGTGGGCAAAATCAGAGTTGTAATTTTTGGAGCTAATGCCTTTTCAGCCTTTGGAAGACTCTCCAGGATTTTCTCTGAGTGACTGGCCTCACAAATTAAGTTTCCGCTTTTAACTTCATTTGTAGGGAATTATCTTATTTAACTTGTGCAGGGCACAGCCATGTTAAGCATTTGCGTAGGTTCAGAAAAGATCAGAAGAACACAATAATGTGTCTGTGTAAATATTTTTATGAACTCTGAGCAGACTGCATTAAAGATTAGGTAAGACGTATTTGATCAGTTCATTTTTGTATTTATAAAGTTCTTTTGTGTGTTTGGAATGCATTACAGAGGGATAATACAGTGTCAGAAAAAAGCCAATATCAATTCGTCTAGAACAAATCATGTAAAAATAAGTAGTTCCCTCCTAGGACAGAGACAGGAGACTTTGTGGACAGAGGGAAAGCAAGGAACATCACATAAGGTTTTCAGTGCCGTCTCACATGGGCATCTCAGAGCAAGCTGGAGAGGGAAGTGTCCTCCTGGGGAAACTAGTAGGGCAGGTGAGCACTGGCTTTGATAACCATGCTCACGGAATAAAGATCATGGGTTAATTTCCAACGAGGAGCTCCACAAGTCTGTCGTGACCCTAAAACTTCTCGATGCTTACATTGATGATATGAATGGGGGACGAAGGAGCATGCTTATAAAATCTACATGTGACAAAGGATCTGCTGAACAGGTTTAGGATTCAAAATTATCTTCCACGTTCAGACTACACTCAGAAATACATAGCATGCAATTTAGCAAGCTTCTGTTACTTTTTTCCCAGCCTCCCTCTCCCATCAGCCAGTCTGCATGGCACATTGTTCACCCTCCAGGAGTAGGTACCTCTTCCAGATCCCCTTTCTAATTCAGTTCTTCCTGGTAGGGGCCTGTCTCCTCACAAAACAGCCTGGTTTGGCACTGGACCCATCGCTTGGATTTCTTTATCCAGGCAGTGTGGCAAATGGTGAGCTTGACTCTCTGCAGGAGACTGACCAAAACATGCTGAGCCCAAATGTTCAGCAGTCTGAACAAAACTGAGTCCAGCCACAGGTTCGCTTCCTGTACCTCTGGTGAATTACATGTATGTCATGTTGTGCATTTCTGTCATGTGCTTTCAAACCAACTAACTTTGTTATCCACATGCAATGCATACAATCTTTTATCAGTAGCTGCACTGTTCGGCTTGTCCAGTTAGTCTTCATGTTTGATCATTCCCTGTGTGCATGACCCTCCATGCAGTGATCTATGTGTCTGTGTAAACCTGTGCCAGTCTTTTCATAAGCTACAAACATCCTTCTTGTCAGTACATAATCTAGTTGCACAGCTACAGTAACGGGCCTGCATGTTTTTCATTGTTCATGCATTGCTGTGTGGAGCAGCCGCACCTCTGATGAAGCGCTGAGCACAGGTAGGATCTTGCTTAACTGTGACATTGTTACACAAAGAGTCCAAAATGCAGCAGCAGAGTCCTCTGTGTGGCAGAAAATGATGTAAGGGATGCAGTGGGTCTCGAGCAGAGCGCAAGTCAGCACTATCATCATTCTTCAAAAAGAAAGCAACCCACCACTGCAGGATGCAGAGCCAAGGTATATAAAAGTCATTAAATAAATAATGAAAGAAATGTGCTGCTGAGAACTAGTGAAAACTTAGCTGGAGTAATCAGTCAAGATTTGGGCGCTGCACTTGCAGAAATAGGTGGATTACACCAAGAGAAGCAAAGACAAGGAGACTAACCAGAGGTTTAGAAAATGTAGTGTAAGAGGAAGGCTTGAGACAAAACTGGTTGTTTAGTCCAGAGAAGAGATGATGGAAGCCATGTGTCACTTCACACCAGAAACCTCCTGTTCCCTTTTCTTCTGCCTCTCCTGGGAATGAGACTGTCTGTAAGCTGGATTAGAAGCTATTTGCTTGCATGGAAAGGCGTGGAGAATTAGGTTTTATTTTGAAATACTGAAGCTCTTAAAGAGTTTGCTGAGGAGAATAGTGGAATCTCTGTCACTGGATCCTGAAAACAAGTCAAATATATCTGTGTGCATTAGCATGTTTAAAGAATGTTTCAAATCTCATAGTTTTCAAGTTGACATTATTATTTTTCATGGGACTTACTCGTGTTTTTGAAACGTCTGGAGTCGCCAGGCTGGTAATCTGGTACTTCGTATACACAAACAGTCCATGGTCCAACTGAAAATTAGAGGCAGTATCACTGAATAAGAATTTGTGACTTGTGTGATTTGAGTCTTTGCAGAGTTAAACTCTTGTTTGCAAGTTTGTGAGAACTGTCATCCATGGACACCAAAGCAATTTAGGAATGTCCTGGGTTCAGCAGTAGCAGTCATTTTTCTCCTTCTTAGTAGCTGGTGCAGGGCTGTGGTTTTGACTTTCAGCC
>WYDI02031048.1:0-25544 GCA_009867235.2 Psittacus erithacus | reverse complement strand
GTGGTAGCAGCAGTGATTTGTGTTATACCTTAGTTACTGGACTGTTCTTATCTCAACCTGTGGGAGTTACATTCTTTTCATTCTCCTCCCCAACCCTCCTGGAGTGGGGGGGGCAAAAAACAGGGGAGTGAGCGAGTGGCTGCGTGGTTCTGGGTTGCCAGCTGGGCTTAAACCATGACAGTTCTTTGTGGTGCCCAGTGTGGGGCACGAAGGGTTGAGATAACGACAGATCTGACCGGAGTGTGTCTAATCGTATTTGTGATAAGCATTCATTGCTTTGGGTTAATAGTCACTCGTCACAATGCTGATTTATTGGCTCTCAAAGTCGTTGCTCTTGATCTCACAGTTTCAGCATGTCGTACCTTACTTACAGCTGGTATTTGCTGTTTTAGTGTTTATTGGCTGGGGGGCCTGGCCTAAGGTTTTTGTTTCTCTGTACTTTATGGTAATGACTTGTAATGCAATAGACTTGTTGATTATGAAACTGATCTGGCTTGTGTTCCCAGCGTGGTCATCACCTCTATACTTTGGAAGGTATATAATGGAAGTGTTTAGCAATTACACATTTCTTTGTACCTCCTCGGGTGCTCAACCTGTGAAGGGGATGTTCCCTTACGTTCCTAGCCCACCACCAGACTATTTACAGCATCATGTGAGAGTTCTGAAGGTTTTGAATGGCCTTTGGGTGACCTGCCTGCTGATTGTGATGGGGATCAGCATGTTGGCATGCTTACAGAGTGTGTTTTACCCACGACCATTTCATCTGATCTCGAAAGTCAAGCAGAGTCAGGTTTGGGCTTTGTCTAGGGTTAGACGATGATATAGGAGGACCAAGAGATTTTCCCCAAGGCTGGACAGGCATGAGTGGCAGGGTGTGTGGGATAGTATGGACAAATATCTAGGCCAGTGGGCCCCTCCAGTGCAATGTTATTGTGTAATTATTGCAGCCCACTTACTCCATGTAGCATCGATTGCATGATGTATAGAGAAGGGTATTTAATATTAGAAATCATCTTGGCTCAGGCCATAACTGAGTTCAGGCAGCTTTGTGGAGCTGGCTGCCTTTCAGTGGAGAAAAATAATCCCTTTGGAAAGCAATTGAGCTGAGTGTTTGTAGTATTTGGAGTGCTAAAAAAATTTAGGGCAGATATTCTTGGATCCACACTGGCAGCCATCTAAACCAATTCACTGATTCAATGAACTCTGGGTAACCATGTCAGGGCTTAGTCCCTGTGGTGGGTTGATGCTGGCTGGAGGCCAGGTACCCACCAAAGCTGCTCTATCACTGCCTTCCTCAGCTGGACAGTGGAGAGAAAATACAACAAAAGGCTCATGGGTTAAGATAAGGGCAGGGAAAGATCACTCACCAGTTATCATCAGGCAGAGTTGACTTGGGGAAAACTCAACTTATAGAAAAAGATTAGTTTATTACCAATCAAATCAGAGTAGGATAATGAAAAATAAAACCCCATCTTAAAAACACCTTCTCTCCACTCCTCCCTTCTTCCTGGGCTTAACTTACTCCCGAATTCTCTACCTTCTCCCACCCAGTAGCACAGGGGAATAGAGAATGAGGGTCCTTTATGTGGTCAGTTCATCACGCATTTCTGCTGCTCCTTCCTCCTGAGAGGAGAACTCCTCACACTCTTCCCCTGCTCCAGTGTGGGGTCTCTCTCTACAGGAGACAGTCCTCCGTGAACTTCTCCAGCATGGGTCCTTCCCATGGGCTGCAGTTCCTCATTAAGTGTTCCAACGTGGGTCCCTTCCATGGGTGCAGTTCTTCAGGAACAGACTGCTCCAGCGTTGGTCCCCTCTGGGGTCACAAGTCCTGCAGCAACCCTGCTCCAGCCTGAGCTCCGCTCTCCACTTCTGCAAATCTGACCAAAGGGGACTCTTTTGTGTCCTTCAGATCATTGGCAAAGATGTTAAACAGTTTGTGTTCCAGGATGGACCCCTGTGTTACTCCACTTGTCATTGATGTCCAGAGTGCAACTGATTAACTGCTACCATCTGAGCCCCACCACCCAATCAGTTAGTTTGCTGTGTGGTTATCCATCCATATTGCATGTACTTGGATACAAGGACATTGTGGGAGATGGTGTTGAAAGCTTTGCTGAAGTCAAGCTAGACTGCGTCCCTTGCTCTCCTCATGTCCACAAGCCCAGTTATTTTAATATAGATGGCCATCAGGCTGGTTAGATATGATTTACCCAGGTGAACATTCTGTGCTGCCTTTTTTAAGATCTCTTTAGCTTATTGTGAATGTTCACAGCCTCCCCTGGCATTTCTTCTGGAATTGAGTTAGTGTAGACTATGATTCCTGGTATGCAGAAGTCAGAGAGATTTTTCCGACCACCTCAAATACACATTTCTGCTTCAAGATCTGAAGAAAATCTTCCTGAAACAGACCTGTTAGACCTGTTGTGGTTCTCCCACTATAAACTCTTCGGGGTCCAGAGTTAAGCACACCATGAACCTGATGTACCTTTGCCTTTGTTCTTCAAAAAGCAACTTCCTTACTGGGTTTAACCTTCTGGTATCTTTGTCAAATATTCCCTCAGATATATTGTAAGTGAAAGAACATTTTCTGCTGGATTGAAATAGCAAATTTTATTTGTTTGCCATTTAGCAGCAAGGAAACACTGCAGAGAGTAATCCTACCAGGGATTACAAAGTATTTTGACAGGCAGTAAGTGCTCAGATTCAGCCAAAGCCTGCTTCTTCCCAGGCTCCTCAGTAATCCTGGTTTAAACCAGCAGAGTAATTAAGATGTGACAGAAAAACAGAGTCCTCAAAAGGAAAGATACAGATGACTTTGTAAAGTTCAAGAGCAACTGGACTGTGAGAGGTAGAAGAAATTGCCTCTCTTGAAGAAATACCATTTGAGGGAGAGATTTCTAATGATTTGTTCAAAAAGAATTCAGAAATCCTAAATTTTCTGTTAGAGCAACTAATCCTCCTTCACCCCAGCACTAAAATTCCAGGTGTTATATATGATAGCTATTAAAAAAGAAATTACTGTTTTCTCTCTACAAAGTGCATGTTGTATAAAGGCTGGATGGAGAAACAGGTACCAGATCAAAAAACCTTCTGAGAAAGTTAGTTTGCATTTATTTAGAAATTTGCTGAAGGAAAACACACATTTGAAGCTCCTTATCCTCAAGCTGTGGTTATGGTATTCAGCCATTCTTGACACGTTTTGTAGCAGTTACTGCAAGTGAAAAGATTTGATGCTAGATTCAGCAATAGATTGTTTAGAGTGCAATTACCAGTCTTACAAAAATTTAAACAGAGTTGTTGCTTGCAAAGCTGAAATTCCGTCTAGCATCTGGACACACTATCCTCATTCCTCTTTTTCCTGCTCTTTCCTATTCTTCAAAGAGCCAGTGTAGCATGTCGTTATTGCTGTCAGGAATAAAACTGATGAAAATCGGTAAAATATTTCCAGAAATCTTTCACTTAAAATTTTAAAAAGCCCAACAATGGAATTTCCCAAATGGAAAACAAGACGTAATGCTTAAAAGCTACAAATACCTTCCAATGGCTTTCATCTGTGGAAGGGTCTTTTCTTACTTTTTCATTAGTGCCCATGGATAGTGTTTGATAACACAACATTTATGATCACTGATGGTGTATAACACACAGAAAAGCAGCCAGCTACCTAGTTCTGGGGTTTGCTTTCCTATGAACAATCATATTATTTTTCCAGAGGGCATGTGAAGTGGAATGCTCATGCTCTGATTAGTTCAGCCCCAAACCATGGATCTATCCTTACTCCTAGTGAACACAATATGATCCAGTTTCAGTAAATGATCTGTGTTTCTGAGGGACAATCACTCTTAAAAAGATGGTGGTACGCCTTGCCAGACTATTGGGTGGTCACTGCATGGCCCAAAACCTCATATGTAGGCACTAAAGATTGTAAATGTTATTTATTTAAGAGTAGGCATAACAATAAAAAGGCATAAAATAGGAATGGTAGCTAGGAGTTGAAATGACAAGTAGGTAGGCATAGTTGATAAACCAATGAACCTGAAAGAAGGGGATCCAAAATAGAAACTAGGAAATACTTTATTACAGTGTAAGTAATGAGAATTGACATTCCTGTGCAATTAAAAATTGTTGAAATGAAGAGTTTAGTAGGATCCAAAACCAGATTGTGTGTTTATATGGATGAAACTTGGAACAGTAGGGCTTTACAAGTTAAGGCTAAGAGCAGACTGTTGGGAAACTCTAAATCCTCAAGTTCCAGGACTTGTTTTCCTGCCAGCCAGAAAGTGTCCTAAGAGAAAGATCACCTCATGACTATTTAACATCAGGTCTTCTTGTAGATCATCCTTAAACATCTGTTATGTATCATTATTGGCAACAAGATTTAGACGAAGTGGGCAATGGTGTGATGTAATCTGGAAATTCTCATGAGGGAAAGGAGGTCTAGAAAGTATTTGCTCTTATGCATATGATATCAGTTACAGTTTCAGAGTCCCCCTGTGACTCAGTTTAGCTGGCCAAAGTAACAGGCAAAAAAACCCCAACAACCCAACAAACACTCAGTAGAGATAAGCCAGAGATTTTAATCAGTCTAACTATTCTTTAAATATATTTTGAAGCAGTATAGCCATACCAACTTTACAAGCCAAACTGCATTCACAAATAGCAGCAGGAAACTGTAATGGAAATTATGGTTTGCAGACAAGTTCAGAACTAAGGAAGAGGCAGAGCAGGCATTTATTGGGAAAACTATTTTGATCTGTGCATTATAATATTTTGCATCTTTGTCAAACGCAGTGTGGAATATTTGGAGTGCTGGTTTCAGGAAAGGCCTCAGTGCTTGCCAGTCATCAGAGCAGTTTTAGGTTTATAGTCTGAATAACCATGTACCTACTATTTTCTAGTAGGGGTGTGTTCAGGCAAAGCTTGCTTTTTTTTTCCTGACCTACTCTTTACCTTTGCCTTTGCCTCTTACCTGGGCTAACGTAAGAGATCAGAACATAATAGTTTATAAATATCTGTTCCCACCAATTCCTTAAAGCATTCTTTTAGCTTAGGCTGGAGTTCTCTATGATATTCAAGTCCCACTTGTACAGCTTACACATTTTTCAGATCACTGGAGTCTGTCTCATACACATGCTATCTCCTCAGGCTGGTTCCTTCTCCTCTCCCTTTGTCCTCTGTGTCCTCTGCCCTTTCTCTGTCTGACAGAAGCTTCTTTTCTCTCACTTTGTGCTTATCTTAAAGTAATAAGCTTTGCTACATGTCGATCCACAGTCACATAAGACCCGGAGGCAGCTTAGGGAGTTTAGGCAGAATATCAGTGCCTAGTAGGTCCAAGAATTTGAGTCTCCTTGTCTTGTCTTGTATTTTCATATGGGTCTGTCTGTTGACACCTGAATTTTAGATACAGAGGTTCCCTGGAGCCAGGAACATGTCCAGAATGCCTCCAACCTTGGCAGCATTGTGTAGTTTGGTGCCCATTTCATGTACGAAATGGGAGAATCGAAACATCTATGTGACTAAAGTGACTGAAGGGTTGTACCACACCTTCATGCATACATCTGCTCTTACAATTTCCCACAGGTCCTGTTTGTCTTGGCTGGTTTTCTCCTGTGATAGGAGATAATGCTGCCATCCTTGAATCCAAACATCCAAATGCTCAAGAGTTTGCCAGAATTTCCAGTGTAGATGGTTTAGTCCCAGATTTCCTATCTTCAGAAGGATGGGAGCGAATCACCATCAGCACTGAGGCCATGCTGCTTTGCAACAGTGAAAAAAGAATGGATATGATCCAAGGGAACCCCACTGCAGCCCGAAGGAGGGGATTCCTGCAGTACTCTCCACAGGCCTCTGCCAGGAAGCAGTACCTGAGTGAAAGGCAGGTTTCTGATGTGCTCTACCAGCCAGGTTGTATCACGGGCCAAGAGCCACTCATGATTGTTCCTTTCGAAGACATGTTGAAAGCTTTCACCTCCTTGCTGCTCAGCACAAAGAACATGGAGGGCAAGGATTCTAGACCTTTGAAATAGCGTCAGCACTGACCTATGGGCAGGCCTAACACTTTATTTTAAAATGTGTTTTTATTTTAAGCTTTTAATTTGGTATTTTTGGCATAGTGAAGGCTCATTCTTTACAGGGTGGGCATTCTTTACGGTAACAGAAAATTCAGTCTCTCACCTTTCGCACATAAGCGTGATTCATCCTTGAAATTGTCTAGATTGGTTGCCAAAACTCAGAGGCTTGCCACTCATTAATTACTCTTACAACATGAAAAAGCACACATCATTAGAGTAATGCACATCACCACTCTTTTAATCTTAGAAGGAACTTTTCCAATACAGCAAGAAGGAACTGTAATGAAGAATTTGGACCAGATTTCAGAAAAGGAGGCATCTACCAGTGAAGTGCTGCAGTGCCTTCTGTTTAAAGTGACTGATCCTGTCACCTGGATCTAAAACCCAGAGTCACGTATCTCCAGTTCCCCTGCAATTCTTTGCAAAAGACAGGACACAAAAGGAGATACATGATTAACACTATATGGACTCGAAACATACGTCACTTGTCCCAAGGAGCCACCTCTCTTTGCTCTAAAGAGGAAAGGATGAGGGAAGCGTAAAGTGCAACAGAGAACAATTTATCTGCAAGAAGTAAGGGGTTGAAATCAGGAAAGATGATGTTACTTTGCCTCTAGTTCAGTGCCATGTTTATGGAGAAACCAATTTGTCATCCATTTTATCAGATACTGCCATCAACTTTCCATGTAATGTCCTTGTCCTATGCCACTTTCTTTGTGGGGACTTTGTTATGTTAAATGTCTATACAAAGAATCACCCTGAATTCAGATCCAATTTAACAAGCAAAGACAACTCCATGCAAGGAGATGAAGGAATTACCCTGGCAAGCATATTCTGTGCTCACAGGGCAATGGATCATAGCTGGTACTTACTTCCTCTGGTTTTTTTAGAAACCTTTTTAATTTTATGCAGTTTTCCACAGGTCTAAATCAATCCAGTATTTATCCCATTGAAACCGGTCTGAAATGTGTATTTCTTCAAAGTGAATAGAAACCTAAGTTCCTGTGGGACTGTGAGGAGTCAGAAAGAAAATAAAAGGGTGAAAATAGGACACAGTGGCAAATGGAAAATGTTAAGAAAATAAGGAGAACTGGGTAAATTGAAGAAGGACCTTACAAAGGCAAAGGTACAAAGTAAATTTTGGAGGCACACTTAAGTTCCACATCACTGAATTACAGTGAGACTCAGATGAAACTTTCCTCTTGATTTCCATCCTGCTAAGCGCCTGTAATGAAACAGTATTCAGGCTTCAGGGCCCATTTGATCCTTGCAGAGGGTTTCTGACTGTCTCCAATGGCTACTCCATTGGCCATAACAGTACTGCCTGGAATCAGCCTGGGCTGCCTTTCCAGGAGAAATATCAAACCCCTGTAACTTCGTGGGTAACTTTTCTATGTAGGCAGAGCATCCTAACAGCTGAAGCAAAAATTGAGAGACATGTAGCCTTTTATCTGCAGTGACGGCTATGGCACCACACTACAGCAGTGTTTAAGCCATCGGGCTGGGTCATACCCCTTGCACAAACCTGCTGGCCACTTGCTGCCACGGGCAGGCAAAAAATTGAAGTTTGACACTAGAGGCAAGAGTTGGGGAAGGGTGAAGTGGCAGGGAGCATGGGAAAGAAACAGGGAAGGTGGAGCTCCTCAAATAGCAATGTTGGAGTAAGCGGTTGATGTTAAGGGCCAGGGAAAGGAAGCCCAGGCCCTACAATTATTTTTGAATCTTGTTTCTTAATATTTGTCTGGTATTTCTGCAACCTGAAAAACCTTTCTGAATCTCTGTGTATGTGTTTGGTGTGGGAGCGTGACGAAATGATGGTGAAATTGGTAGCCCAGTGGGGTGAAAAATGTTCCAGGGCAAATCTAACACTTGAACGACCCAGCTGCAATAAATTGATTTGTGCAGGGTGGAAATGGAAGAAAAACATTGTCCTTTTCAAAGCTTTTGGTGGGCTTCTTTTTTCCATCTGTTTACTCATTCCTGTGACTTACACTCATAATTCAAGATATTTTCCCTTCCCAGAACCCCGTTTTGACACTTTTCATTGGGTTTCATTTTACTCTATACTTTACTCTGTATTTTACTGCAGTCAGAGTTCCGACCACAGGCTTTAATGCCGAAGCATTTTTCCAAGAATAAAGCACTTTACAGGACTGTTCCAAGGCTCAAATAATGTTCAGCTTTCTGATAACATCGAGCTCACTTATTGCTGCTGAGTTAGTACAGAAAAAAGGGTGGTATATTCTGAGAAGTAAAAAAATGAAGTTTAACAATCTGTTAAAAAAAAAGAAATAGAGATATTGCCAACTCATGAATTCTGCGCCAACAAAAAGTGGACTTGAAAGCATACATAATTTCTCTGTAATACAAATGGATAGGGCATATTTCATAAGAGTTTAGCTCCCAGTTGACTTTAGAAGTGTAAAGATCAGTTGCATAACTTCAGAGATGCATTTAAGCCCGAAGGATGACAAGTGTATTACAGTGTCTTAAATCACAAGAAGAGCTCGAGGCTGGCCCGAGCGTCCTAAGTGCTCGGACTGAAATTAAAGCTGCAGAGAGAAGCAGCAGAATCTTCCTGCATTCTTCAGAGGTCTGTTTTGCTCTTGTGCTGCCCTCCAGCCCAGGCAGGAGGACTCTCAGTGGTGGGAGCAGCAAAAAGAGCCCCATGGACCTGCTTCAACACCAAAGTCTACTTTGTACCTAGCAAGGTAATAATAGCAAGGGTGAACATGTCTCTTGCTGTCCTGAGCTTTTGACAGGTGGTTTTAAGGCCTCTGAGCTCTCTGCAGAGAATTAATCACACTGTACTTCTGCATAGGGCAAAAGTCAACAACAGGAAGGTTTATATGTAATATAGGTTCACTCACAGCTTGCAGAGAGCTCAACACTATAATACACCTAACAAGATGCTCCCAGTGATCAGTAATTTCTACCCTGGTAAAACGCTGTGTTTCTGTCACAGCCTGTTATTATTTATTGGCTTTGCTGTTATTCAGAGGAGCCCTAATCATGCAGCAGGACTGGGTACTGCACAAGCATAGAGCATAAGGCAGACAGGTATAATACAAGGTAAGTCAGAGGATGAACATATTCAGAGGAGTGCAAAAAGCAGTGAGATCATATAGTGCATCAAAAGCCTTACTGCTCTCAAGTTAGATTTTTTTTAAGACATCCCAACCAAGGAAAGATTTGCCTTGCCTAGCCTGGGCTGAACTGCATGGAGTTGCCTTAATCAGCTGCTCCCTGTAATCCATGGAGAGAAATAGGGCAAAGAACAGTAATTGTCTCTCTCTGACCAGTGTCTGAGCTGCTTAGGACCTGTCTTGGCCAGGACAAGTCCTTCTCAAAGACTCTGTCTTGGGATCACAGACGGCATTCACCAAGTTTAATTCTCAGCTGAAGTTAAAAGGTGATCTCATACCCGTGGGGGCTGCTGGTATCAACACCCCCCCAAATTTTGTGTCGACTGTCATGCTCTGCAGTCCTGTTCAGTCCTGTTGGTCTGCAATACCCTCTTGGAGCTGCCCAGAGAAAATTCCACAGCCATCCTGCCTTCACACCTTCTGGCTGGAGCAAATCTCCTCCCTGAAGGGCCTCATGCTCTTCACTTCTGTGCTCTGGATAATAGGCTGATGACCTGCTCCGGATCCACTGCCTAACCATGTTCACTAACCTTAGTTGTGAATTATGGTCCTGAGGGTTTGGTCTGTCATCCTTCTTATCTATGGGGCATTTTGGTATCAGTCTTGGGTGCAGAAATCATGGGACAATTTCAGTTCCCCTGAAATTCTCCTTTTTGTGAGATTCCCAGAGATACGGTAGTAAACTCCCGACCAGTGCAGCAGAAACAACTCCAACTCATTTTTTAATGAAATACGCAGCGAAGGCACCCTTGCAAAGAGGAGAGGAGGGGGTAATTAGCTCATAGCTGAAAGCGAAGACAGATTGCAGCATTATTCTTCTGAACACAGGCACTCTATGCGGAGAAAATTATGGTTCTTGGCTTTTATCCCTCAAAGATGTTTGAAAAGCCACAAGCTTCTTTCGTTATCACTTCTGCAGCTTTGTGTCGGGGAGTGTAATTGCGCATCCCCACAGACTGCCTAGCAGCATTTGCTGGCACCAGGGAGCAGACTTGGTCTCCCCTCCCTGTGCAAAAAGATAACGTGGTCCTGGGTGGAACAGCCACACACCACAACGGGATCCACCAACTGTCTCCAGCTGTCTTAGGTCTAACACAGCAAGAAACCAAATGTCACTGGACTCTCTTCGGCTGTCCAGGCTCCTGCCCCAGTGCTTGCTGAAGCAGGGGATGTTGAGCTTTCTAGAGGGATCCATACAGCTTTCCCTGTGTGCAGCTGAATAAGAAACCTGTTCCTTGGCCATCAGGAAACAGTAGGTAAAACAATTTCTTGACCTCTCCTGAGCTGGTGTGAGGCTTTCCTCCACCCTGCACTACTCCCTTTTGGTGCTTTTCCCTGGGAACAGGGCGAGTTGCTTTTAAAAGCCTTCAAATGCACTTGGGCTGCTCTAGCATATTAGTGGAAGCTGGTTAGGAGATCAGAGCAGAAGAAAATTCAGATTACAGTCAGACTTGCTGAATAGATAATACTCAGAGTATAAAGAATTATTTAAGCCCCATCACAATGCCTTTCCTGATGAAGATCCTATGCATGTTATGTAATATTGACAGTGTTCTCTTCTCTGCAGAAATATACTGCTATTACTATTTTTACATTAAAAGATGGATTCTACCCTTATTGCACTGGGAACAGAGCTGTTCTCTGCTATGCCGAAGAGGCAGCCAAAGCATGGAGGACATCAGAAGTAGGGAGGCATTGCCCTTCAACAGTTTCCACTGCTTTCTGAGGGCAGCTTGTATGGAGAAGGAGAAGATTTAATAAGCAAGGGAGAAACCCACTAGTGAGCCAGCCAGGCACTGCCACTAGCCTGTGGCTGGGGAAGGTGAGCAGGGTACTGCTTGCATCATGCAATCTCTACCTGCTTTCCAGCCACTCGGCGAAGCTCTCCAGGCCCAGCGTGGGCATGGTTCGGGGGATGGCATGCCCCAGAGCATCCCTGTCTGCTCTGTCTTGCTGGGGCGGATGGCTTCAGCACAGCTTTTGTGCCTTTGTAGTTCGGAGAGGAACCCGTGTGTGGGTCAGCCAGGCTGCAGTCCCCCTCCAGCCACATCAAGCATCCCTGAAGATGTGTTCAGTGCCTTTGCACTGGGCTTGAGGTTGAAGAGACAGCAGAAGAGTTATTGATGGGACAGAGGTGTCCTTAGCCCTGGCGGTATCCCGAGGTAGATTTTCAGGGCTGTAGAAAGCAATTTTGCAGTGAGGCTTCTCTTTCAATGAAAAGTGTTTTTTCTGTGTTACCAGGTGTAACTGAGGTGCTGATGGTCCCCTGTGAGTGAACGAGTCTGTACCAGTAACCCTGTGGCATGGGGGATGAGATTGCTGCGGGACCAGTTTCCCACCAAGGCCGGCTATGCTGTTTATCTGCGCTCGCAGCCCGTGAGCTTCAATGAATGGCTCTGACACAAAATTACTGAATATCCAGGCTGTTTCCTGGGGTTTCTAACTCCGATTTATTCTTATGAGGCTGTGATGTTAGTTTTTTTCTTTTCTGCTCAGTAGCATTTCATTCTGGCATCGCAAATGTGAAAATATAAGAAATACCATCCTATGAAGAAAAAGGGTCCAGGTCACCCCATCCTCTGTGGTGGCAAAAGGACCTGGGGAGAGCACACTAGCCTGACCTCTTTCTCCAGCCCGTCTTGCACTTCTCCAGCATTCCCTGCCTACTCCTCTTCCCCATCCACTAAGGGTCCTGCTTAATCGCTTTGAAAACTTGCTGATGCTGCCACAGCCTCACTTGCACAACCTCTACTTCCCAGTGCCTCTATTTGGTGTCTTCTCTGGCTGTGGTGGGCTTTGCTAGACACAGCAGCTCTGCTTTCATATTCCCCAGTGCCATGCCATCACCCCGGGCTCAAGAACTTATCCCAGTGCCTTCCATCCTTTTCTTCCTCGACCCTTTCCCATACAGATTGTCCTGAACTTCAGCACCTATGTCATTTCTGCATTGGTCCTCATGGCAACTGAGACTGCCCTCAGTGGGAGACCTCTCCAAGGATTTCCCAGTTTGGCCCCATTTTCAGAAGATGATGTGATAAATTCCTTTAGCTAACATTGTGCTTAGATACCTAAGACACCTGAAACTGCTACTTTTGTCAGCCTCTTTATTTTCACAAGTTTGATCTGGCAGCAAGAACATTCAGTGACATCCACCACAGACTAGATGAGTATAGGAAGTTTTAGGTAGAGTGCAAAACCCAGCTATTTTCCCATTGAGTGAACTTCAGAATGGGCGTATATTAAAATTCTGTTCCTCTTGCAAAAACACTGGGATAACAACGATTACACAACATTTTACGCAAGCTGCTCATGTTACGTAGCTGATCCAAATCTGATCCAAGGTATCCAGCTGATCTTTGTCAAACTTCATTAGCCAAGAAAACATTTCTGAGCAATCTGAAATCATTTGTGGAGCATCTCACCTGTGCAAGGTTTGCAGTAAAAATGAAAGGAGATCAATTCTATAAATTAATCACGAAGCCTTTTAAATTATTAAAATGTTCTGTTCTTTCAATTAACTTCTTAATACTATTTTTAAGCTGCAGAACATGTAAATTAGGAATGCAATTAAAGTAAGGCATAATTTTTCTATTTATGCATTCATTTATACTTGATATTGAAGCTTAAGATATTTTCTAGGGGTTTGAATGACTTTTCAATGCTATAAATATTTTATTGTATTAGTAATAAATGCTTATTTATATACTGGGAATTCACCTGTGTCTTTAAATGCTATTGTAAAGATACAACTACTAAAAATACGAATTTTGTGCTTTCCTTTATTGTCAGAAGACTCAGCATGCTGTTGTGCTTTTCTTAGTACTGAATACTGATTTCCATCCTGGCAAAGACTTTGTTAAGGAAAATGAATTTGGTGACAGTGCACTAAAAAGCTGACAAAATGCCAACAGAATGAAATGCATTTAACTTAGAAAAGCTACAGATTTTTGGATAATGCCATTATCCTCTGAGATCCAAAGTTATGGAATCAGGGAATTGTACCTTTGCTGTCCTGCATGTGTGAAGGGACAACGGTTATTAAATACAGCCATTTGATTAAGAAATATCAATACCTTATGTTTAACCAGAAGATAGCCGAAGATGGCAAGAAGAAGATAACAAGAAGCAGAAGATAACAAGAACAGCAGAATATAACAAGATCACAGAATCATTAGGATTGGAAGGGACCTCTGGAGATCTTCCAGTCCAACCCCCCTGCCAAGGCAGGGCCACCTGCAGCAGGTTACGCAGGATCGCATCCAGGTGAATTTTGAATGTCTCCAGAGAGGGAGACTCCTCAGCCCCCCTGGGCAGCCTGTCCCAGTGCTCTGTATCCTCAGTGTAAAGAAGTTCTTCCTCATGCTGAGGTGAAACTTCTTGTGTTTTAGTTTATGGCCACTGCTCCTCATCCTGTCACTGAGTTTGACACCATCCTACTGGCACCCACCTTTGAGATATTTATCTGCATTAATGAGATCCCCTCTCAGTCTTCTCAAGACAAAACAGGTCCACTCCCGCAATCTCTTCTCATAAAAGAGATGCTCCAGACCCCTGATCATCCTTGTGGCCCTCCACTGGACCCTCTCCAGTAGCTTCTAGTCTGTCTTGTACTGAGGAGCCCAGAACTGGACACAGTACTCCAGATGTGGCCTCACTAGGGTCAGTAGATGGGGAGGATCACCTTCCTGGACCTGCTGGCCACACTTCTCCCAATGCACCCCAGGATACTATTGGCCCTCCTGGCTTCAAGGCCACATTGTCTGCTCATAGTCAACTTATCCATCAATAGTCCCAGGTCCTTCTCAGCTGAACTGCTGTCTAACAGGTCAGTCCCCAACCTGTGCTGGTACTTGGGGTTGTTCCTGCCCAGGTGCAGTACCCTACACTTGCCCTTGTTGAACCTCACTAGGTTGTCTCTACCCAATTCTCCAGTCTGTCAAGGTCCTGCTGGATGGCAGTGCAGCCTTCAGGTGTATCAGCCACTGCCCCCAGCTTTGCATTATCAGCAAACTTGCTGAGGGTGTGCTGTAGCCCTTCATCCAGGTCATCCAGGATCCAGTATTGATGCAGAACCGGAAGATGCAGAACAAAACCAAAGGCAAACCTTTTCTTAAGTTTCTGGAAAAGAGACTACTGCTCTCAAGTAAGAAACTGACAGATTTTGTGAAGCATGATATCATTCAAAGCAACAAAAATATGAAGAGATAAGTGTGATAGGGTACGACATCCACATGTCTACCATCATGTCTTCTCCATTGCCTTCACTCCCTCTTTTTCTACTGGCCAGGTTATGTTTGAAACAAGCTTTCTCCATGATCATTGTATTTGTTTGATTTTCCTTGTATTTTTGCCAGTTTGTGTGTATACCTAATGTTCAGAAAAAAGCAGGTTAAACTTCCTAGCGCTCTTTACTATGGTATAGATTGAGAGCTTTTAGAGATTGTTGGAGCAGTTTGTGGGCCATGATAGTCTGTCTCTGTAGTTAAGATAAAAAAGCTTACAGGCATTCAAGTGGAACAATCAGTCACCCCAGCTGAGGTAAATGGAACCACTTACGTTTTACATTAGATGATGCCTAAATCCAGGCATTCCTTAATGCACCCAAATCCTTACCTGAGGTAACTTGCTGCATATATTTCCACAGCAACTGTGTATGAGTTAGGTCAGGGATAAAAATAATTTGGGGTCTAGTCCGTCCCAGTGACTCCTTTGGTAAGGTCTCTGTTATGAAGATGGCTTGAAGCTCTTGTTTTCTGAATGCCTAATGCTGAAGATGTTAGTACCCATACCTTACTTTAATGGAATGTGGTAGTGAAGTGCAACAAGTGTCTCCTTGCTTCTTACAGTACAAAAGCTTTCAAAAACAATAGCATGAAAATAGATCTCGACAATGAGTACATTCTGAATATTTCATATTTGTAAATAATCCCACAAATTTGAAAGTGTTGGTCATGGATGAAAATGTTTGGCTAATTCAAGACCTGTGCTTGTTTCACAGCACAGTGCAGTTGCTGCATAAGCCCTTCATTACCAGCATTTTGCTCATTTTCCTGCTTCTGGCTCTTCCAGCAGTTACATGCACTCCTTTGTATCCAAAACCACTTAAAAATTCTTACTTTAGATGAGATTGCTTCCACTTGAAGGGAGATTAGGGAACATATTGTACCTCAGTAACCTGGTTTATTTTTCTCTTCCATCTGGACAAAAATTTTTGAAAGGGATTTTTAGTGTCAGTTTAGCATTAAGTATATATTGGCTTGGATTTTGGTTTAGTCTGCAAAGTGATCACAAAACACATTTTAAAATATGATAAGTATATTACCATTGTCCAGTCCTTCTCATATTTTTAACACTTAACATTAAACCCAGATCTCATTCATTCATATTCCATTACAAAAAGCTGTCTGTTTTGAATTCCACATTCAAGTGTGTAAAATTTGCATAAAAACAGTATTGCAATGCCCATAACTCATGGTATAACATTAAAAAAATAGTAATACTCAAAGATGTTTTAAGGGGAGACATAATTGCCAGCCAGCTGATGCAAAGGCTGTGAAGAGACTTATAAGCTGCCTTTTCTAACCCACACCGTATGGTGACTGCGGGGAAACTGATGCATGGTTAATTTATGTGATGTGCGTTGAAGTAACCACATCAGTAGTAAGGGCTTTAGAAAAGCAGAAAGTAATTACAGGTGAATTGCAAAGTCTCTGTTATGATCTGCTGGAAAGGAGAGAAACAAAGAGGTGAATGCAGGAGGGGAGGCATAGCTGAGAGGGAAGTAGCTGCAGGGTGGGCTCTGCGGTGTTGTTGTGGGTCCCACCAGCCCTGTGATGGCAGCCTTCCTTCTCAATCCTCCTGCCACCATGCTCCAGCCCACTCGTAATACAAACCCTTATGAAATGTATTTTGGAACCAGCATTTTGCTGTTTAATTTTGAACTTCTTACATTTTTTTTTTCATCTGTGTGCAAGGGAAATCCTTGTTGCAGTGTAATTTGAGTGCCACTGCAGCTGAAGCTTGCTGAAAGAAGTACACATGCATATAGGCACTTGAATTGGCAAAAAAAAAAGGAGACTGATTGGCACTGGAAATAAGCACTTGTTGTTTCCACTCCTTTATATATTTATTGATATCTCGGATCTTGCAAATATCATCCAGAGTTTTTCAGGAGAACTCAAGAGCATCATGTTTCTGTATAAGCTCTGTATCCAGTTGGAATGCCACATAGCTGACAGTGTGTACATTTTAAAAAATTAGGAATTTCAAACAACATTGAAGTTTAATTAAGATAATGATGTTCTGTTTGTGCAAATTTGCTGCAGATATTTTTGTCTGTAAATATCTGATGCACTGCTATTTCCAAGACTTGATAGATACAGGAATATGTTACAGAATAACAGAAATGCAGTCCTGGAAAAAGACTCATTTTCCTGCTTGTGACCATTTCACTGCACTGACACAGAAAATTAATGAGCTAGACCATATTAATTGAAAATATATTTTATCAAAAAAAGCAGGATTATTTATCCAAAAATTTGTCTCTGAAATGTTTTGTCCATTATCTATTATTTCGCTGTTTAAACTGGTTGAGTCAGGAAGCAGAAATAACACCATGTATCATAGAAAGTGAGGTACACGCAGTAAATGCAGTATGATTATGCATTTTAATACACTGCTTTATGGAACTGATGTGTCAACACATTTAAATGAATATTGAACACAATTTGAAACAGTCAGACTCTTTTTTTGGAATAGGGCAGAACAAACACACGCTGTCCTCTCCTCAGCTAAGAACAAAACCAGGCTGGCCAGTAAGAAATCCTAACTTACTTCTGTAGATCAATTTCTCTGCATTGACCTAAGAACAGGGATCATTAGCAGATGTTTAATTGGCTCTACGGCTTGGCTTGTAGAGATAGCAACTACAAGAGCAGTTTCAACATACGCAGATGGTATCTAAGGGTGCAGTTGAAACTGTTCTTGTGGCCAAGTAGCAAGTGCACAGAAAGCCCTGGGTCCCTGTTATTATGGAATAATTGTCAGCATAAATGTGAGGAGCAGATTTTGTCCTGACCTAACCCAGAGACAGCCCAATTAAGAAAAAGAATAAATTAAAAAAATCATTCATTTGGGATACCAGACTTCAAAATCATGAAGCGCAGACTAGGAAGGTCTTTTGGAAGTCATCATCCTTTCAGATGTGATCACCTTTTCCCTTTGTTGCATCCTCTAATCAGTGGATCTGTCCCAGTAACTAAAATGAGCCAAGGGCCATACATGTGGCCTACTGGCTGGACATGACTTACAAACATATAGCCTATCTGCCAGACCACATCCAACAGCCTACCTGAACTGGTGTTGGCTTGCTAAGCCTTGAACCATTCCTAGGCATTGTATGGGAAAAAAGCATATGATCATGCCACAACTCTGCCAGGAATTGAAGTAACAGTGAAAAATGATGACAGTGACAGGCCAGTGCCTGCGCCTGTGCCCTAGAATTTTACTTTATTTGTGTTGATGTAGCCTAAAGTATTGTTTCCTTGCCTCGTACTAATTAGGTGTTTCAGTTTGAAAGGTCATTGGCAGTAACTGCAATTAGTAGCCAGGGACTTCATATGAAATAAATTCAACAGCACTCTCCAGCTTGCTGTCCATAATAGCTGACATACCAAAGAGTGTACTTGCAGCTGCCAGATCTACAGCCTTAAAAACTAAACTTATATTCTGAAGGTTTCTCTAGAGTAAAAAAACCCCATTGCCTGCGTAACCAGCTGCATGCCAAGACGGATATACAACCATGCAACAGCCTGCTCCATGCCATGCAACAGCCTGCTCCATGCCACCCTTCTGGAAGAAAGAGGGATGGCAAAGGGACGGGAGCATGGCAAGGGAGCACCTTCCAGCCCTGGCAGAAATCCGTCCATGCATGCATAGTTAGGGAGATTTTTCTGAGGGCTGACCAGACACTTCTGCTCTTGTGATGGCCACTGCCACTGCCTGGCACCAGCTGCTCACCCTGTTTGTAAGCCTTTTAATTAGCATGTCGCAGTAAAGAATGGGGGTTTTTTTCTCCTATACAATGGTAATTAGGATGAATTTGCACTTCCCTGTGGAGCAGCCATCCCTTCAACTCATACTTTCTGCAGCAGCTCTGCCTTACTGGGTTAGCAGTTTGTCTTTGGAGCTGATGTGCTCTGGCATGGGTTAGAAGGATGGTTTCTACATATGCTGCCTCCATTAAAGCCTGTTCCTTGGGGCATTTCTGTTTCCACTGCCCTTCAATATACGCCATGCAAGGAAGCCTGTAGCCTTAATTCCCTACTCTAATCTGTAATTTGAGCTGTTATTAACATTTATGAAATTTTAATGAATATTGCTTTCTGCTACCCTTGAATTAATGCACACAGAAAAGAGCTGGTTGCCAGTATGGCTGTCAGACATGCCTATAGAGGAGAAGTGGGAAATCTCTGCTCGAGAATTATTATCTGAAATTCCTTACACTGGGTCATTAATGCAACACATTGCTGCTCAGTAACGCTATGTGCCATCTTTTACACCATCACCATCCTCCAGCACTTTTATTTAAACACACAATTCAACAGCTGTATGTGACACTAGTCACTGAAACTGCATTAACATGCCTCTTTGGTCTCCAAGAAGTTTTGAGGTTAGGTGAAGTCTTTACTTGTTGACTATTTTGGCAGGCTGTATTGTTCTACAATTTATCAGTTGATAACTTTTGCTGCCTCACAGTCATTGTGTTTTCCCAAGTGAAGAACCTTTGGCTGAGCTCTGGAAATATATGCGTTTCACAGAAATGAAAAGTTATTAAATCAGTACTGCAGGGGAATGCAGAGGAATGATCTGTTTGTAATTCTGGGAAAACAATTTAGAACACTGTTTTTAATGCTTAACAAAATTACTTAAAATCTTTCACAAAAGCAACAAACCTTTTTCATCTGGTCTCCAAGGATTTCATTTATCTTACAGATCTAGTTGCTGCAAAATACAGATAATGCAGAAATTCCATGAGGCGTTAAATCTCCATCTACCAGTGGCTTGTAGAATTAATCAAATTACTTTTTAAAGTTAATGCAGTTGGTGAGAAGAGTTTAATGATATTCAAAACCTTCATGGTAATAATTACAGATGAAGAGGGTCAGTCAGTTGAGAATTAATGCAAAAAGTGCACAGAATGATAATCCGAATTAATGTATCAGACCATGCAGAAGCATTTGGAGAGCAAGCCATGAAAATAAAATTCATTTGCTTCTACTCAGAAGAGGGAAATAAACTTGTATGTGTGAGAATGAACTTAGCCTGAGCTATTCTAGAGAGGAGATGGCGGGTTAAGAGAGGTGAAGGAAGAAAAAAAGGGAAGATGAACAAGGACTAATCTGGATTATCCCAGAAAATTTGAAGCTGTCTTTCTGTCGTGACTCAAAGACAGAAGCTCTTCCACAAATTTCGCCCACCCTGAGGCTCTTCACCTTTTTGATTTTCTCTATTTTGCATGTGCATGTTTTTCCATCATTTTAGAAATGGTGAATACTCAGTGAGGGCAGGGTTCTAACTATCCTTTCCCACACAGTTCATAGTTCTTTTGGTAGCAGAGAAATGGGACAATCCTGAAAGGACTTTCTTAAAAATTAGTACAATATACCCCAAATGAAGTTGAATCTGGGTAAGCTCAGGCTGCACTTAGGTCTCAGAAATGGGCAGAAGAGCAGTCTGAGTCCCAACAAACTTGTGGCTGAGCATCCGTGTGACTGAAGACCATCACCTCTGAGCACCTCTTCCTTCTGGTGACCGGCATCAAACCCCACAGTCACGGAGACTGTCATAGTTCATGGATGCTTGATTTGAGGTACCATGCAGTGACACTGCTGTCAGACGAAGGCTACTGAGTGCATCCTGCAAAACAGGCCTCTTACAACTTGACTGCCCCAAGTATCTTCAAAAATTCTAGCCAGTTTTTGAAAATCTTTACCATCTTGATCGTTTATTTAACGCTTACTGGTTTTGTCACATGTATGTGACTCAAATGCATCTGTGTTTTTTCTGCTCCTCTGAGAGACGTTGCCACTTGTAGTCTTTTCCATACTATTACATCAGCTCAGGCATTGTATTATAAATGCTCCTAAAAACTGAGGCAGTGTTGCTTTTATGGTTAATTGCATATTGAACTTTTTGGGTGCTGTTTTCGCATTTCAAGCTTCACTGCATATCAGCCGTTCAGATCCTTATTTTGCAAGTATGAAGGAACTATTAAGAGTGCCCACTGAGCCTCCTGCTGAGAGCCTCTTTACATGGCAATGCAATTATGCAATTGGACTATAAGCGTACAAATGGTGTTTCTGCATAACTATATACTACACTCTTCAGATCAGCAGTGCTCAGCTTGCAGCAGCCAGACACTTGCATGCACATTGGGGATTTCCAGGCACCCAAGTTGATCTTAGATGGATCTTTCATCACAATGAGGAACATAGAATAGAATCATAGAATCATTTATGTTGGAAAAGACCGTTAAGGTTATTGAGTCCAACTGTTAACCCAGCACTGTTAAGCCCACCACTAAACCATGTCCCTAAGCACCACATCTGTACATCTTTTAAATAGCTCCAGGTGTGGTGGCTCAGTCACTTCCCTGGGCAGCCCTATCCGATGCTTGACATCCCTTATGGTGAAGAAATTTTTCCTAATATCCATTCTTGAGGCTGTTTCCTCTTGTCCTATTACTTAATCCTTGTGAGAAGAGACCAACACCCACCTTGCTACAGCTTCCTTTAAGGTAGTTGTAGAGAGCGATAAGGTCCCCCATCACCCTCCTTGTCTCCAAACAACCCCAGTTCCCTCAGCTGCTGTTCATAAGACTTGTGCTGTAGACCCTGCACCAGCTTCATTGCCCTTCTGTGGACAAACTCCGGCACCTCAATGTCTGTCTTGTAGTGAGGAGCCCAAAACTGAACACAGTATTCAAGGGGCAGTACTCAGCTAGTACAGGGGGGCAATCCCTCCCTAGACCTCCAGGCCACACTATTGCTGATACAGGCCAGGATGCTCTTGGCCTTCTTGGCCCCCTGGGCACAAGCTGGCCCATGTTCAGCCGGCTGATGACCAACATCCCTATGGCCTTTTCCACTGGGCAGCTTTCCATCGAATCATGAACCCAAATCAACTTGCGATGATGTGCTATTGTTGCAACTCAGGTTCATTGCTGGAGGCCGCCTTATTGTCCATGTTCCTCCTCCCTAGGGAGCCACTTTTCTTCTTCTGCTGCTGTTGTCTTCCAAGCATATTCCAAAGAGAAAGCTCAGCAGCTTCTTTCATCTCTTCCATGAATCTCATGGTGTGGCTGTGCCTTCCCTGAGGATGTTCTTGCTGCTTTATGAATCAACCAAAGGACAAATTGAGCACATGATACTCTGGCTTTGTGTCGCAGTAGTCCCAGGTAGTGACATAAGGACATACATTGCTGCAAAATCAGAGGTTGAATGTGGTTCAACTTCCTTCAGTGGAGCTGACCTTGCAATAATACCTAACATATTGTCCCATGGAGAGTTATAACTTTTAATCAAAGCACTTAAAAATACTGCAACCCCTGTTTTTCTGTTGCATTATAAAGAAATCTGGCACTGCCCTTGCTTTGCTGCAAATATTTTTGTTTGCATGTTTGCCATTTGAGGATTGGGGATAATTGGTTTGGCTGTGCTTGAGCTCACAGCCTGGCAAAAGAGAAAAAAAAGTCAAATTCTTGTGGTGTAAGCGGGTTTTTTTATGAACTGCTGAGAAGCAGAAATGATGTAATTATAAAATGTTACAGTTAATCCCTTAGTGGTCTTGACATTTGCAAAAGGAAAAAGTGTGCAAATACTGTTGAAGCTCCTGTGATTAGAGCGCATTCAGCATAGTTAGGCAGTTGTTTTAAAAGTAAGGGAAAGAGTCGTTGTGCATCCCAGGTGTGTTACAGGGTGGCAGATGCTGATCCTGGCAGTCCAGGCAGGTCTGTGCAGGCAGTACACCCTAGTGCTTGCAAGTCCCTGGAGTTACCTGGCTAATTCTCCCCAGGAGCTGGGACTGGAAGAGGACAGTTAACATCGGTCCTGAGAAAACCCTTCCAGCTCCAGCCTTCACAGAGTTTAATGGTTATAAACTCTAGCATGGTAGAAAGTCAGTGCCACAGCTGGAAGCCTGTGCTCAGCAGAACATTACAGGGTTATTAAATTTCAGGTGTGCTGGTAGGGCCCAGAGAGGAGTTTGTCCATCCAGAAATGGGGCAGATACACTTGGGTTTATTACTTTCTCAGTTTCATCTCTGACTTGTGCATGGCCATGACAGCATGTACACTTTGTATAACATGGAGCAAGTTCTTTTAGCACTCACCAGTGCACGTCAGCAAAACCCATAAGCTTTATACCTTCCTATTTTTCATTTTCCACGGGTGTTTGATCCCAGCCCTGCACTTCCCCAGAACCAGCTGCAGTACATGGGTTGCTGCTTCTGCTGCCTTTCTCTTTGCTGAACCCAGGAAGTCAGTTTTCGTGGCATATCAAACATGTTCATTCTGGCATCAATCACAGAATCATAGCATAATTTGAGTTGGACGGGACCTTTACAGGTCACCTAGCCCAACCCTCTGGCAATGCGCAGGAACACCTTCAGCAAGATGAGATTCCTCAGAACCTTGTCTAATCTGACACTGAATGTTTCCAGGGATGGGAGATCATCACCTCTCTGGGCAACCTGTGCCAGTATCATGAAAGAACTTCTTTATATCTAGTCTGAATCTACCCTCTTTCAATTTAAAACCTTATCCTATCACTACAGGCCCTACTAGAAAGTCTATCCCTCTCTTTAAGTATTGAAAGGCTGTAATAAGGTCTCTCCAGAGTCTTCTCTTTTTCAGGCTGACCAACTCCAATTGTCTCAGCCTTTCCTCATAGGAGAAGTGTTCCAACCCCACTGATCATCTTCATGGCTCTCCTCTGGACTTGCTCAAGCAGGTCTATGTTCTTCTTATGTTGGAGGCCACAGATCTGGATACAGCACTGCAAGTGAGGTCTTGCAAGAGCTGAGTAGAGGGAGAGAATCACCTCCCTTGACCTGCTGCCCACAGTCTTTTTGGTGCAGCCCAGGCTTTCTGGGCTGTGAGTGCACATGGACAGTTTATGTTCAGATTTTCATTCACCAGTGATCCCAAGTCTTTCTCCACAGGGCTTCTTCCAGTCTCTTCATCCCTCAGCCTGTATTGATACAATTGTTTGGTACATCAGCCTTCTCCTCCTTTGTTACCATTTTGCCAGTTGTGTTCATCACAGCGTATACTTTCTTTGACCTTCCTTTTCTGGCTGACATACCCATAGAAACCCTTCTTATTATCTTTGCATCCCTTGCCAAGTTCAGCTCCAGCTGCTCCTTGGCCTTCCTGACCCCATCTCTGCACAACTAGGCAGTGTCCCTGGGAAGAGGTATCCCTCTTCCCAGGATACCTGTCCCTGCTTGCACTGCCTGTGCATTTCCTTGCCCTTTCCATTTCCAAGCCTGTAGTAAACACTAACCACAAGGCTCTCTTTTGTTGCCTCAGTCTCTAATTCTTACCCATAAGCTTTCGACCTGGTCATGGCTATTCTCCAGAGACAATCTCTCTGCAATCTATCCATTTCTTGATGCAGAGGGCAGCACCTCCATCCCTCCTTCCTTACTTGTCCCTTTTTTATTAAAAAATATAAATCTTAATAGAAAACTTCAGCTTTCCCATGCTCATTGGTTTCTCATGCCGCCTGAATTGAAATCCAAAACTATACATATCTGGTGTTAGTGTTTGAGATTTAAGCTTCAAGGAATCGGAAATAAAATACTTGATCTGTGGAAAATAATACGAAAACCCACTTATTCATACACAATATTAACTGAAAAATAGCTTTTGATAGGAAAAATAAAGTCATTTTTACCTGGTAGTTAATGAATAAATTGTCCAAGCCTGGTGAAGAAATGATCTGTGGGTATGAGTGATAATTAATTTATACCAGTTCAGAAAATTCCTCCTGAGATGTCAGCTGGTGTGCTGCATTACAGCATGAAATATTTAAACCCTATGGTTTCAAAAACAATCCTAGAAAGTCACAAAAAGGGTAAGAGAGATGCTCACTGGGCAGTGCTGTGTTTCACTTCATGTCCAAGTTTGTGCATGGGGAGGTAGACTGTGCTTCTGTGCTGAAGGTGTAGCTGGACTCCCCCAGCCACACTTGCCAGATCAGCTTGGAGACCTAGACATGGGGAATGCTTGATGGTGGCCAGGGGCACAAATATTTCTGCATTGGTCCAAGCTCTGGTGAGGTGCTGCATCTTCCACCGCTGCCCTTGTGTCACCAGGGATGTCTTTGAGGCAGTGTGTGGTCATGGTGGGCTGTCAGGTGCTATTCCCAAGGAGCCCAGTAGAGCTGCAGGCAGATTTTTTGGGATGCAGATTGGACAGCCTGTAGTGAAACGCAGTGCAGGGTTGAACATCTGAATGTCTCAGGTTCTGCAGCTGCAAAAGGAGGAAAGTATGCCCCTCACGTGGGGAGTTTAAACAGAATAAAGCTGTAACCTGTTGTAGAAAATCCTTAAATAGACAGTACTATGGAAGTGTGCAAAGTATGACTTTTTGTGTGATAATGTCCTTGGGTTGTGCCTTTCTTGACATGAATGCAGGGTGAGTTTGTAGTAGGGAAGTCCTTTGTATTTATACCTTTGTGTTGCCATTCCATGTCCCAGCTAGCACCTGCTCCGTGCTTCAGCAGGCAGCTTGCAGTGTTTGGGCTTCAGAAATAGCTTGTGTTAAGAAATTTCATTCTTATTCCTAATAAGCATCACCTCTTTCATCCTTCATGCAGATCCAGGGCCACCCTTAGGACAATTGCAGCAGCTCTGTATTTGCGATATCCCAACCTTAGCTACACTGGCTGCTGCCCCTTCACTTCAGCACTGGTTTGCCTAAGCTTTGCAGGTGAAACTAAAAGCCTTGTGTGCTTTGTCTCTAGAATCATAGAATTATAGAACAGTTAAGATTGGAAAGGACCTTAAGATCATCGAGTTCCAGCCCCCCTGCCATGGGCAGGGACACCTCATATTAAACCATGTCGCCCAAGGTTCTGTCCAGCCTGGCCTTGAACATTGCCAGGGATGGAGCATTCGCAACTTCCCTGGGCAACCCATTCCAGTGCCTCACCACCCCTCACAGTAAGGAACTTCCTCCTTATATCTTACCTGAACTTCCCCTGTTTAAGTTTGAACCCATTACCCCTTGTCCTATCACTACAGTCCCTAATGAAGAGTCCCTCC
>WYDI02031047.1:0-100831 GCA_009867235.2 Psittacus erithacus | reverse complement strand
TCCTTCCTTCTCACACACAAAAAAAAAAAAAGAGAAAATAATTAGTCACCTGTTTACCAGAAAACTGTAGCTGCTTTTGTAACATAAAATACTCCTCTCCATTCAGTCTTGCACTCTCCACTGAATACGTTGTGGCCCAGTACAAATAGCCATTTACTGAATCCACTACTAGATCCTTCACTAGAAACACAACGTGAGCCACAATATCCATATGGTCTCTGAGCAGTGATTTTCTGAAGATCTAGGAAGAAACAAATTGCTTTTAACATCACACCTGAATTATCAGCCATGATCAATTGAGTACACATAAATGACTTTTCCACAGGTGTTTATCAGAAGCTTGTGCAAGCCTTAGGCTTTAAAAAACTAAACCTTTTGCATTCAGAGTATAAGTATGAAGAATAAGGCAAAATTATTAGTTAATGTTTGCCAGAAAGTAACAAAAGAAAAAGCTGAAATATATCTTCCTCTTGGCTTTCCCAGTTTTGGCAGCCTTCTGTCTGACAAGAGTTTCTCACCCACTTTATATTCACTATTCACAAGTGTAAATGAGGGTGCAAAGCAGGGTGAAATCTGGCCTCCTAGTTCCAGTTTTTAAAACAGCTTCTGACTTTGCACTTACAAGAAATGAAAGGCATAATTTGACAGCACTGCATAAATTAGCACTGCAATTTTGAAGTCAGATACCTTTTAAATAATTCACGTCAGTGTTCCTGATGCGAAAGTGTACAAAGTGCAATTGTAATTATTTTTTTATCTGCAGTGATCTGCAAAATATTACAGTACAGGGGCCAATCTTGAAAATCTCTGTGTAAACAAATCATGTCAAATTTGATTAAAATATAGTCCCTCTATTTCTTAGCTCAGATCAACTTGGCAGCCTCCATTTTCACCATCTTCACTTATTTTTACAATGTTGAATCCAACAAAGCTGTTAATAACATGTTTGCTTTGCCTGGTTTGCACCTGGAATTCAGTATCCTGCTTTAGTAAATATTAGCGAACATTTTACCCCAAACTTTTGTGCAGGTCTGGGAAATTCACTCAAGGGA
The DNA here is from genome assembly GCA_009867235.2 of Psittacus erithacus. NCBI lineage: Eukaryota > Metazoa > Chordata > Aves > Psittaciformes > Psittacidae > Psittacus > Psittacus erithacus. The sequence goes on along the minus strand of WYDI02031047.1, from coordinate 99,779 downwards.
AGAAAGGTCTCCTTGTTCTCTACACTATAATAGCAAAAGGTCCAAATGCATCTCAAGTTGCAAGAAGTAGGTAGTATCTTCCCAAATACTAATTTACAGTCTTTCTTGTTGACATTATGGTTTTTTCCCTTTTCTTAAGTGCGATTATACCTACCGTATTTGCTTTGCCAGCCCAGTACAAGCACTGACCTAACCAATCAAAGGCCAACATCCTGGCATTTCTGATGTCAGATACATAAGTATTCCTAGTAGTAGGCTCTCTTTTGTTCAGTGACCAGGTCTGAACTTCCCCCATGGAATTAATCCAATAAAGAGTGTCATTATACCAGTCGAGGTCTTGAAGAAGAAAGGGAAGATATTAAGCATTTCACAAACATATAAATAAACACCTTTATTTTTTAAAAGAATAGAAAGTAGCCAGGCACTTCATTTTTTAAAAAATAAATAAAAATGAACTGTTAGTTAATATGCAGATAGATACTTCCTTATAGGAATATAATGTATTATGGAATTATAAGAATAAAATGTTTATTATATAAACATACATAGTACATATGTAGCCCTTATGATTATAAATTTATGACATATATGAGGATGCTGGAGGTGGAAATATTTAGCTCAAAGAGTTGATTTTAGCTCTGCTGTAACTGTGGTGATGTCAGTAGGCTTTCATTAAGAATTAATTTGATCCATAAAGGAGAAAAAAGGACGGCTCAGTGAAGCTCCTTTATTGCACCATGTTTGAGTCTAGAGTGCTGCAATGAAAGCTCCTGTCTTTCAGTCCTGCTGATGAAATTTACTGGGGCTAATAAACACCAACAAGTCTTTAGCATCAGCATGCTGTTTGTCTAGTATTTACCTGAAATATTTCTTATATGAGGATAGAGGAGTTCTCCTGGCCCATAGCTATCCAACTGCTGCTTCCAGAGCCCTTCAGCCCCCACTGTCAACATATACGGTTCTTCTTCAGCTGATAAAGAAAGAAAACTGCAGTTGTGCACACCAACAAGCAATGGTTGTGTAATATTTGTATTTCAATAGCAGGTATTTCTGTTTCTGGAAAGTTACAGAAGCGTAGCTAAAACTGAGCCTACCCTAAGGAATAATGGATAAAGAAGAAAGTCATGAAAATACCTGAATTTGAGAAACCCAGAGATTCAGTCCGAGTTTAGGTTCAGCAGAATAAAGCAATTTTGAACCCTGTTAGATGCTTAAAAACCACTGTGGGTTTGGACCTGGCCTTACTGAAGTCAGGCAAAAGTCACCCCCCTGATCTAAAGTGCCAGGCCAGTGCCTTAAACTGAAATCTATTTTCCCATCAGACAGAAGTTATTATGGGGAAACTAGGTTTCAAAAACCAGTCCAAAGATCTACAAATCTCAGACACTGTGCACACATTCATTTCCCCTATTATCTATGCCCAAACCAAGGATTTTTAGCCTTTAATAAGCCTGCAATTTCCCCTAAACTGTCATTAACCCTCAAGGCATTGCTCAAACCACTTCATCATAGAAAGTGCTTTACAGAGCACAGGAAAGGAATAACACCTCTAATACCTGTTCATTTGATTGATGGTGTATAAAATGATGTGTTTGATAGCATATTTGCATTAGAAAAAGGTAAATAAGTAGTAATAATAAATACATAATATATAATACCATTAAGGTAGTTTGAGAATCTTACTACTTTAACTAAAAGAAAATTTACTTATCCTGTATTCTTTAATGTTTCTAAGACAATTCTTTTTGTGCCCCTCATTTTGCAGTCTTTGCCCAAAGCTGGGGCCTCACCAAATGGAAAGCTATATGCATAAGTCGTTCTTCATTTCTTCTCGCAGAGAAAGCAATTCTCACCTTCTTCTAAAGTTGTGCCTCTAAATGTCTCTGACCATGGCCCTTCACCAGCAGGAGATACAGCTCTGACTAACACTTCATATGCCGTGAAGCTGGCCAGCTCCTTCACTGTAAACCTGGTGTCTCTAATGTTTGAGAAAACCCATTCCTTCTCAGATGGATGCTGAGATGACACTTTCACATCATAGGTCCAGTTCTGCCAAGCAGACAGACCTGTGAGATCCAAGTAATCATGTTATTATAGAGTAGGTGGCTGTAACAGATGATACACGCTATTTGATAAAACTGTATATTGGAGGCTTATTTCAAAAATTCCAGTGTCAGTGTAATTAGGAAATTAAAAATTTATGTCCTCTAGCTCTGGGACAAACCAAGAATTGTGGCTCGATCCCCCATGAAGAATGAAGTTGGAAGAACCAAAATTTTCCCCAACCAGGTCATTTTCTGCTGATTGAAGACACATGCACAGAGGGTACAGACCGTAGCACAGGCACTGATCAGAAGTCATTACCTCTCTGGCATGAATTTTCTGTGTGATATCAGCAACCATTACTGCTACACCGTAACATGCTTAAGATGGAGTCTTGCTTTTTAATCTTGCAGATAACAAATGAGTTACCAATATGAACTTGTATTAATTTACTCAGTCGATTCAGATATTTTACTGCAAACTTTGGGTTAAATTTTTCAAAGTGAGGTAATTCCACATCTTTCAACAGGACCAGCTATTGAAGTCACCAAAGTCCAGCATCAGGAAAAGGAAAACCAGAAAGTAATTCCTCTGGAAAGGAAAGGGGTAGACTTTCAGGAAGAAACAACTGAACTTACTGGTTCCAATAGTGAGCTCAGGTGGTCTCCAGCAGATCACAGCTTGGTGCAGTCCAAATAGTGCTGTGACAAGCCGAGGAGGAGTTGGTAATGGAAAAGGCTGAGTTGATGCCCCATAGAAAACCAAGTTGCCAAAGCCAAAGTATTCTGGATATGCCAAATTGCAATCCACAATGTACTCATTGAAGCTAGAACTCCCCAGTGGAGAGACCTCTTCATGGAAAACTGCCCAGCCATCTGTGACAGTAAATGTGTTATCCTCATAAACAAAGCTTTCCACGTCATGAAGTGGCACGTGTGATCGCAGTGTGTGAAATTCTGAACCATCAAGAAAACCTGACACAAAGGCCTGTTCTGTTTCGTTGAAGAAAATTAGTCTCTTAGATTGAAAGTTGATCATGAAGTCTCTCAGAGCACTGTATTTCACTACTGGTGAAGCTGTGGAGGCAGTGCCAGGAAAGAGTCGAAGGTTTGCTCTGTATATGCCATCCTCCAGGAGACAGAAAATATAGCTGGCCATAGAGCAAAATAGACCCAAATAACTACAGTGCAAGAACCTTATAGACGATTCACAAATATTTTAACAGCTCAGAGATGTGCCTGTCTTTATGCAGACAATAGGAAAATGGTTTTGGTGCTATTAATGTACATCCTGGGAGAATTAAGCACATCTCATTTTACCTTCTGGGGATTTGGCTGACAGATTATTGGAGAATATTCTTCTATAATACCTCAAGTGTTAAACATGGACATTTAAAATGCATAGAGCTTCACAGTCATAAAAGCACTGAATGTCTGAAAACCTAATTTCTGCATTGGAAATACTTTATCTCCTCTGATAACATCATAGGAAAGAATATGAAAAAAACAATGTTGCAAGTTGTCACTCGTTTTCCAATTTCTTCTTAGTTTGTTATTTGTTGCCAATTGCACTGTTTTGGTAAGGCAAAAGTCAGAAACAGGAGCCCAGATGACTAGTGAAGTGAAGAAAATTAGAGAGAAGCTTTATAGCACCTTTGACACCAAGTGCTCAAAGAAGGACACTTACCCATTATAGGGATCAGCTATAACCTTCCTAGGGGATGTCACATAAAGAGGAGTGATGTCTTCAGCTGCCGTGCAATTCTCTAAATGGCAGACATGTATCTGGGGAATAAGAATCAAAACTAGAGAAGCATTCATAGGGTGTTTGCTAATGAGCAAACAAACTGACCTGAGGTCCCTTCAGGGGAACCAGACAATGAAACGCCTCTCTCACAATTCTTGGTCCGTCTGGGCTCCTGAGTTGCCAGTCACCCAAGTATAACACTCGTACACAAGTACAAATGCATCTGTGACATACTACCCTGAAAGAGCTGTCTGTCAGCTACCCTTCTTTTGACTTCCTACCTCTAAGCTGGAGGGGAAAATGCAATTTCGAGGGGTACAGGCAAACTGTACTTTGAAATGATCTGGCAGGGAAGGGAAAAGAGGGAAGGAAGTGCTTCTCTTATCCTGCGAGCAATACCCTGGAAATTCTCTAACCTGCAAATGGATTCAGAAATCCCTGCCATCAGCCTCTTCATGTACAGCTCATTTTTTTCTTTTTATCACTGCTGCTTTTCCTACTTCTTGTTCTCTGAGCAATAACTGAAAACTTGGGCATGGCAAGAGGACTGGAAAATCAAAATTCCCCCACTAACCATTTAGGGCACTTCTCTAGTCCTTTGTGCACTGGAGGACTACAAAGTGTCCCGGGTTCAGCTAAACCCAGGACACAAAGGTACATGCAAAGGCTGACTATTCGCGTAATTGATCTTTCATGAGTAGGTAATCAAGTGCAGGGTTTCCATCTTCATTTTTACTTCATTGAAACTGTTGTAATCTAAGCTGTCATCACTGGAATGAAATGCCTTCTCTCTTGAACAGCTTTTGCCAGTTATGAAGGGCATTCTAATTACTAACTAGTTATCTGACCACCTTCCTGAAGCAGAATAGTAACTGAACAGGCTGAATGGAGAAACAAGTAACAGAAAGAAAGTCACTTATATTTGGTATAGGGCGGGTGTGAAATCAGTGTCAAAACCCTGAAGTTTTTTACATCCTAAGGAGAAAAAATAATAATAATAAAAAAAACCCCAAGGACACAGAGTTCCATATAGCCCCTTTGCTTTAAATATTACCTGATACTCAAGCCTTTCTCCTTTTTTAAAACTCTGAAGTACGTATTATTAAAGTAAAAAATCTATTTCTATAATTGTATTTTGTGTATGCATATCCATATATAAATCAGGTTTTACAATTTATTTGTAAAATAAATCACAGTAATGGTTCAAATTAAATAAGAAATTAATTAAACCCTAGAGTGCTACCTTTTCATTCATGACAAAGTATATCTTCTGGTAAAGCCAGTCTACCGAGATGGACGTAATATTCCCCCAGCCAGCATAGAAGAGCATTAGGTCGGATATATCAGACATATTTGCAGCTCCTTTCACCCAGATGGAATTCCCCTCAGAAAAATAAACAAGTTGCTGGTAAACATTCACAGAAATTCCTAAAAAATAGAAAGATATGTGTGGACAGATAATGTAGGAAATAACTTTAAGTTTTTCAGTTACTTTTTCTACTTGCCTTAAAAAGAAGTATTTTTCAATCTGCAACCCAACATCACTGGAGAAAGGTTAACTGTTTTTTCTCCCCCACTTCTAGTCTTCTTTCAGTTAACAAGGAAACTTTCCCACTTGCTGTGTAAGTGACGTTATTATAGACAATTGATCTTCAGAAAGGTAGTCAGACAAAAAGAGGGTATATAACTTGTAAACCAAGTGACACTGATTGCCCCTCTCCAGGGCAAACAGATGCAATTGGCATCTCCTCACAAATCACCTTTCACCCTAGCATTCATTGCCTGTGCCGCCACCACCGTACTATCAAAGGATATTTAGTCAGGGGCAACATTTGTTCTCAAGTATCTTTGAGGCTCTGTGAACTTCAGTACTTAAACTCAGATTTCTACACTGGCTCCAAGGACCAAGTACAGCACTGGCGTAGATAAGAAACGTTACAGTGGTGAGTAACTTGAAATAACATGGTTGTCTGGTGACTTAGGCTACCAAGTGCTTTGTTAAAGAGCTCTGTGCCCCAGACTAGATAACACACTATATGACACTTCATATTATTTAATTCTTTTCAAACCACTTCCCCACATTCATGTTGAGCAAATACAGTCATTAATCATAGGGAAACATCTGCTTTGGCTTCATTTCACCTCAGTTTAGACACCTACTATGTGAAAATCCAGCTCTGAAGTAGCTGCCCAGATTCAGGGAAAAAAAAATGTTGCACTGGGGAGATCAATTAATCTCTCCTCAGTGCCTGTCAGTTCAAATAGGTCAAACCATGTCCTGAAAGTTCCTATTTCTCCCCAATGACTATAAATGGAGGCCAGGTAGTGTCTCAGGCAAGGTGAGGTGCATTCTGTTCTGGTGAATATGAGGTCTAAGCCAAACTTGAGAGAAAAGGAGAGAGACCAGTCTGATTTTACCTGTAATGTTGTGGTTTATACCATTTTGCAGACACTGGGTGGCTTCAAGAAAATGTTCTGTGTATCTCTTCCTTAAAGACTGGTTTCTGGATAGGAAAAGCCATGTTGATTTTTCCTTAGCTAGCAGGGAGATAAATTCAGAATTAAGATAAATGTCTGCAGCAGAAAGAAGAATATTCCTAACTCAGATACATCGTTTATAGACATGCATATACACATGCACGCATATGCATACAGTACAAATGTATTCTTACACTAGCAATGACAGACTAAAATTTGAACTCTTCAAGTATTGAAAGCAGGCAGTTATTCACCATTACTGTGCCTTCTGGCTCCTCACCCAGGGTGAGAATGCAATACAGGAATTTCACACCATCCTTTCTTGCAACAGTAATGAGTCCCTCCCTAGTGAGGGAAAGTAAGCTGGAACAAATGAAGCCCTATGGATTGCTGAGGAACCCAAGGCACTAAGACTCCATGTGACACTCAGATCCACAGAATTGGGATACTTAACCCCCCTTAGGCCTCTTTGAAAAGCCTAGTCAAACTAAAATATTACCCCACAGAGCTGGGGAAGAGTATGTTTACTTCATGTATTTCATCATGCTGACCAGTAATTTCTTTTCAAAGAACATGTAGGGTTTTTACAGATAAAGGCCATACTACAATCTGCTTCAAAGTTGATAATTATATTTTTTCTAATAGAGCCGCAGATTTTAAAGTCAAGAGGGAAAGCTTTGGTCACATAAACTGACTTGATGCTTATACAGGCCCAAGTAACTCACACCAAAACTTCTGCAGCAAATTCATACCTTCTGTCAGGGCTATGCATAGGTCTGAGAAAGATATCTAGTCTTGCTTTTGAATCTCAGATCCCTGAAAGTCTAGCACATCTGCTAAACTGATTACAAGGTGGTTACCTTCATTTTAAAAAGTGATGTATTATTTTGAGCCTAATTTTAGTTTCCGAGCAATCTTTCCCCCTTTCCCCCCCCTCCCTCTAGTTTAAACAGCTGTCTGTTATCAGTTACAATTTCCTCATATGGGTATCATGAGACTGTCATTGAATGCTGTTTCAATTTATTCCTGTATAACCCTCATAGATTGAGCTGCGCGTATTTCTCACATGATGCACAGGCTGCAAGTCATTTCAGTAATGGTGTCTCCGGAGCAGAACACAAGAAGCCAGCACCACTCCCTTATGACTTTTCCAATTACAATTTTTTGCAGTCTAGCCCAGAGGTCAGATTCTTTCCCTGGCTCTTCTCAGGGCTCAGCTCTACACAGCTTTACTTGATGCAGTAATATCATTTCTGAATATGATATATGAGGAAGGGTTGCTCCTGTTCGCATAAGCAGAGAGAAAGCATGTGCCAGTGCAATTCAGGGCGAATCAACTGTGGTGACTAGTAAGGGGAGGTAGGATAGTTTCCCACCCTCAGAATGTTTTTCTGGTGGGTAGGGTTGGTTGGTTGTTTTCTACCTTAAGTTAATTAGTTGGCAATTGGCTTGACTTAATGAACACAGTTTGCTGCACCAGTCTGGACATTTCACAAATGACACAGATGTTTATGGCTCAGGGTCAGCCAGCCCGAGAGCAAACCTCTGCCAGTCTCCAGGTAAGGACATCTCAGTGTGTCTGAGCTATTACACCGAAGAAAAGATGTCATATTTTTAAAAGCACTAGAGAAGCTATAAGTTCAGTTTCTCTAAGCAATAGCATAACACCCGCGATTCAGAGACAGGCTTAAAGTGTTTGCTAGAGTTGAAGTTTCCAGGTGCTTCACAACTGCATTTCTTCAGGAAGGGGGAGTGTCTTTTGTTTTCTTTTTGTCCTGGGTTCAGCAAAGAGACATTTTAGTAACATTGATTTCATTCTCACCTGTGCTGCATTTCTATATGTACCTTTCTCTGGCACTTAATGAAATTTCTGCAATTCTTTTAGTGATACCTTTAGTGTATTATCAAATTAGTTAATTATTATTAATTAGTTAATACAGCAAAATAAAATAAATACAGCCATGAAAAAACAACAAAAATTGATATGGTTTCCCATATTTGGCATGAAATAACTGAGAATGTTTTGAGAAAAGTTTCATGTTAAGTATTTAATATTATTAGAATAATTATATTTGCTTGTCAGTTGCTAAAATCTCATCTAGACAATGGAAGCAAGTCCTCTCAGTCACTGCCTCAGACCACTGAGGTGTTTTTCATCTGTAATACAACTCAGGCCAAACCTGTTTGGGCTTATCAGCATCTCAAGTTATTACCATACTGTGTAGCCTGATAATGTCTGCAGCTAAAGAGCAGGACTCTCTCTGATATGCTATTGACTCCTCAGTGTGCAACTCCTTGTCATGCGGTGTTTACAGTCTAAATATTATTCTCTTTTACTAGTTACACAGCAGCCCAGCAAAAGTGACTTTGTCCCCAGGAACAGACAGTGATAAGGACTCTGCTACTTTTGTACCTCTGGATTCTGGAGTTGTGATGTTGGCTTCTGCAGGGGGTCCAGCGCCAACCTCATTGACTGCCACAATACTGAACCTACAGTAAATCAAAGAGACAGGTTTTGGTTTGCAGGTTTCTTTTCAAAGATTACACAACAAACATTTTACCAAGTAGGGCAGCTGCTACAGGAGTGCTTGACATTCAGAAAATGCTCATTTAAATATAATGTTTTGGGAAATTTTGAGTGAAAACAAAACCAACCAGAATCTGAATTCCCCAAAGGTGGGACAACAACAGAATCTTCTAAATTAAAACTCAAAATGGGGTTATAGATTCAGAATACCAACTCAGTTAATTTCAAAGAAAGATCTGTATTTATCAACTCAAGCAGAATGGAGGGCTTTGTGTTTAATAAAAATGAAGGATTTTTTTCCAGGTGCTTGAAGGACTAGAAGACTGCTTTAACATTCCTTTGAATACACTGGAAACATACCATACAAGCTTAACAAAAACCCTGGAAAACAGCAGTTAAGAAAATGCAGCCTGCTGGTCCTATATCAAATTGCTCCCAATCCAACTTCCACATATGCAGCCAACTTATCTTGAATAATTCTGTTATCTCAAGAAAGGTATTTTTGCTTTCGGCAAGAACATAAGTAAGCAGCATAACTGCAGAAGTGATGTTTAGGCTTACCGTGTACTATCTGGACAAGAAGTGCTACAGGGCAATTGACCATGTTGTTTATGTTTTCTTTTTGTACCTGTATGTGTTGTTTGGGAAGGTGGAGTAGAACTGGAAGCTATGCCCTCTTGAGGCTCTCAACAGTTTGTGTTTGTCACTGGTCAGGAGCAAGTTATATCCAACAATCAATCCATTTGGAAAAAGTGGCGGAGACCAACTAACTTCAACTGTGTTTGGACTTGAGCTCTGAATGGTTTTAATGATAGGAGCTGTTGTAGGAGCTGCAAGAGACAAAAATGACTGACCCTGGGATAGCATTTAAGACATTAATGTTTTTTCTTTTTTTAGGTGCATTTTTAGGTTTCAGACCTGTCAATTCATTTATACTAATAAATATGACTAGGGACAGCATAAAATTTCAGCAACACTTAAATTTTTTGGTTAAACACAGGAAAATGTGTGCATATTTCAGTCAAAAACTAATATGCCTAATTATACACAAAAGTATTCAATGTGCCCTCACAATTTTTGTCTTGCACTTTTCTGTGTACATTTATAAAATAAAAGCAATAAGCAGCCCTAAATAATCTAGTTCAAACAAAAAGAGGCTGCAGTATTTTAGTTTGGTTTTTTGCAGCTATTCAACAGATAGCACACATCATTCTGAAGATTAAACGTCAATGTTTTGTGTGAAAGAAACAAGGAAATCAAAACGTTTCTGATATGGTCCCGAAAGACTAATAATTAATGATTAATAATTAATAATGCAATTCATTACCTCCAAAAGCATATGTCTGGTAACTGGGACTAGATGGAGAATGGAGCTGCAGCTGAGAAGTAATGATCCAAACTACTCGAAACACATATTCTGTGAAGGCTTGAAGATCTTTGACTGTGTATGAAGTTTCAGATACTACCTAGGTTAAAGCACACGCACAATCATTTTTGTTGTTTTTTCTCCTTCTGCAGATAACATGTACAGTGTTATCAGAGCAAAAGAGGCCTCATACAACAACAAACATATTTTAAAATACAAGAGTGCAGCATCCTAAATTTAAGTAAGAGGAAATTCTGGGATTTATTTTCAACATGACTTTGATTTTTTGTCCTTTGAGAACTTTTTCTTCCGAACACACCACCAAATCTAAACAATGAGCTGATGAATGCAATATAGTAATAAATTTGAAGAATAAGGCAAAAAAATCCACTAAAATAATAGCATACTATGGGTAATGTATTTTAAATTGTTGATATATACACTACTGGTTTAAGATTCAAAGGCTCCTAGTTACCCTGAAGTATGTCCAATCTGAAGTCATTGTTCCTCATTATTTCAGCAATGATTAATTGAGAACTTCCTGCTTAGCAAATTATCTTTACCTTTGATTTGTGGCACCAGTTTGCCATGCTCCGTAATTTGGTCCAATAGAAACGATGGCAAGATAACAAGCATATAGTTGACGCAAAAGAACATGAGAATAACCATACTGAGTCAGAACAAAGGTCTGCCTGGCCAACTATTGTGTCTTTGACAAGAACTGAAAAAATTTCTCTGGGAAAAGGTATAAAAAAAAAGAGACAGCCTACAGTGATATTTCTTACAAATATTTCCAGTCTTGGTATTTCGTAAGCACAGCTCAACATGAAATAATGGTAAAGTTTGCATTTAGTGAAACTCAATTTTTTTCCCATGAACTTGTCCCAGTCACTTTTCAGACTCTATTTAGTAATTAGAGCAACTTTAATATTTAGGAGTTTCAATTTAATAATTTAACATCCACAGGGGCCAAGAAGCAGCAGGAAATTTTAACTAAATATTCTGAGAGGAAATTCCTTCATTTGCTAGTTTTGAACCTGCTACCTGCTTGTTTTCATCAAGGTCCCTAGTTCTTATGATGGAGGAAATGGAATAATTGTCCACTTTGCAGCTTCTCCATGCTACTTATGATTTTGCAAACCTCTTTTGTGTGCCTAGCATTATTCAATATTTTCTAAAATAAAATGGAGGGCAAAGAAGAATCTATTTCCTTGTAAAGTAAAAGGAAGAGTCCTCTACCTCTGTGTACCTCCAGTCTCCAGGCAGCTGGCTGAACTTCCACTGGACAATATATTTCACCTCAGAAATGTTAGCTGGTTTCCACCCTAATGTGACACTGTGGCTTCCAATGGTAGATGCAAATGGTGCTCCAGGCTCATTCAAGTAATCTGATGGGAAAATACAATATAACAGTGAGAGAAAACCTTTCATGGCAATCTTTTTAAGAGTAAAACCCTCTTACCCCACACACCTGAAAGCTGTGAAGTCAATAAAAACAGACAAAAGAATATATTGAAAATGTTGCTGAATAAATCACCTGACATTTTAAAGCCAGCTTGAAAAGTAAGCCTAGACTGGGACAAGTTCAATATGAGCAAATGTGACTGCAACTCTGCACTTGTGAAATGTACTTTTAGTTACAGGTTCTTAGTAAAATTTTACTAAATAGAAACCTAGAGAAGGCACAGGAGACTTCTGAAGGGATTTTCAAGGGGCCAATTACAATAGCGCTGTATTGGCCTAACTGTTTCCGTATCAGTTGCAGGAGATTTCGGCAATGATTTCAAGATAACAGACAGGTCAAGGATGTGTGCTCAACAAAGTATCATCTTGAACAGCTGAGATTGGATGTTAGAAGACTCATGGCCCTCATGATACAGAAGGGAAAAAAGTTTTACTATAAAATAAGAATTAACTTCATTGTGTTTGTTAAAATAAAAGCGATAATTTTCTGATGAATGAAAACATTCAAGACATTCCTATTTTATTTTTCAAAGAAATGAAGACTATAATCTTAAAACTGAATGTATCAGACTGTGAATCGGAGACAGAACTCAGTTCAGACTTACTCTGTGCTTCAACTCCATATGCATCCTCTGCACGGCTACAGCCGAACTTACAGGAAACTGTCTGTGTAGGGTACAGAACTCACTGGTTAGTTTTGTGTAAAGGTAAACTTCCTCCTAGAACTATGCAGACACATTTTAAACACACACAAATCCTGTGAACAACTTGAATGCATAAAAACCCTGTGGAAATCATTATACTCATTCTAAAACAATAGCAATACAACAACCTCACTCTGAAGAGCTTCTCGAGAGCCTTTCTAACAATTCACTGGGCACTGAATTAGGGTTTTCTTCCTTACACACTGTCCCTTTATGGAAAGCACAAACATGGGGCTACATTAAAGTTGGAAACAGACTTCGGTGACAACCATGGAGTTTGGAAGTAATGGTAAATGATGTGTCCCACGTGCTGGATTTCACCTTTTTCCCCTTCTTGTATTTCCTATGAATGAGGCACATTCTTACAAACATATTTCCAGTGAGTTTTCAAAATAGTTGAAATGAGTAATTTGTAAGAGCAGCCATGCCTAATTCACATTTCCTTGTTAGTAGTTACTCCTTCTTGTACAGTCATGCCTACAATCTGCAAATATAATACCCCAGGGCAGTGAGTTTTCCATGCTCACATCCTAAGAACAGAAAATTCCTTAGAGTTTTCAGTTTAGGTGTTTAGTGTTCAGTTTAGTGCTCGGTTCAGTTTAGTGTTACCCTGCTTTATAGGCAGAGAACTTGAGAAGAGATAGTAACATTTTCCAGTTGGATCTCAGTGGCTTAAAAACTATGTGCAAGATGGTATCCTGGGAAACCAAAACTTCTGAGAGGTGATGATTTGAGCTTTCCTAAACAGGCATTTTATTTGGGCCCATTTTATTCCACAAATTCATTCAGCCTATAAAATCTTGAATTTTTCTTCATGCAGCAGCCACCTTTCAAGTGATAATTAACCTTTAGATTATTCAGAAACAATTCATGATGTTAAGTGAGCAAATTCTTTTTACTGCTTTTCCTGTGATTCTCGGATATACCCTACAGAACTGATAAGGCACATCATTTATTTCAGACAACATGGTTGCAGCTGAAATAGATGTAAAATCTTGCTTATCAGTATATTCCTATATACATTCTCTCACGCCAGGTATTCAGTGCCAAGTGCAAACACTTAAAAAGTTTTTTCCAATTTTTTTATTCAGAGAAATAAAATATTTCCAAGTGAGTTAGCATTACTGATAGCAGACAAAAATCTAGGTTTAGCAGACATCAGTTATCTACTGTGCACTGAAGCTTTTGTTTACAACCAGGATTTGTTTAGTTGGTAGGGGATAGTGTCCCCAGATTACATGCTGATTCATGGTGCCTTCTGCTTCATCTAGATCTCATCCAGACGTTTCTGGTCATTTGTTTTTTGTTGTGTTTTTCATTCTTCTGATTTTCGTCCAACCCATAGATCTAATTTTTGCTTGAGGTAAGAGGATTACTAAAGCTCTCAGCCTAAGAAATTCTGAGGGAAATTTGCCATCTGCTCTGCTTGAAAATAAGAAATCCCACTCTTACTCCCACTCCTTTCCCCTGCACACTCCAATGACCCGATCCTCTGCATGCAGTGACCTGGTGCTGGCCTAACCATGTGGGAAGTCAGGTCAGATTTAGTGGAAAGATAATCCCGCAAAAGCCTTTGCAGAGTTAGTGCATATTGTGTGCCCAGACAAGCAAAAAAAACAACCCAATGCAACAACAACAATACACACACTCCCCAATTCTATGTTTCTACAAAAGTAATTTGGTTACTTCTTGGACTGTTACTACACTTCAAACCCACCATTTAGCATATTTGTAAATCTTTGTCATGGTCACACTTTCACAGATTAAAAAAACATTCAAAAACCCAATCCATTTAATGGAATTTCTGGCTTGCCAATGGGTCTCAAGAGCCACCAACACAATCCTGCAAACATTTCATTCCCATCCCATCCTACATTCTATGTTCATACTAAATGGGCCTCAGAAAGGCACTGTCTTTAGCAGTATTTTGTTGCATCATACTTATCACTGTAAACACCAGTCCATCTGTAGCACAGACCAGGCACTCCTCTTTTGAGATGTCTTTCTAAAAGACAACACATTACCCCTTACTGAACAGCATTTTACTTCATTTGGACTGTCAACACAGTCAGGAGTGTGTTTGGTCTTCTAGCTCCCACTGTTTGCTTCCAGTTCTCACCAAGCTGGTGTCGTACCAGCCTTAATAAGCATTCTCTCTGTCTTTCATAGCATTGATGAAAAACTGAATCGAACAAGACTCCTGTGAGAGCCTAGAACACAGTTTAAATACATCTGTACTGCATTCCATACTGGTCTGATTAGTCGGATTAGCCTGCTTTCTTTAAAGCAATATTCTTTGCTACGCAGAAGTTTTTAATGCAAACATGTCCTTAGCCACCATGCTGGAAAGACAGGATGCAGGTACTTAACTCATTCTTCAGCCTTAGGGAGCACAAAACAATTAGACCTGGATTGATAAGATTTGCGTATCTACACTGTATTTCTTAGCACTGTGTGGACATACTAACCACTGAAATAGCAATTTTTTTTCATTTGTTCTGACAGCATTTAGCTTACCTCACATGCTCTGATGTATGTCTTGTTCTGCCAAGAAACAAATGAATAAAATGTGGGATTAGCATAAATATAATCACAGAGTATTTCAAAGAGGAAATAACAGTTAATTAGAAGTTTTTTACAATGAAAGTACACTACAAAACCTTATCACTGGGAAAAATGAAAGAAGTGAAATTCACTCTTGAAAAACCAGAAAGTCCACATTAAAATGGTGCCAAGGATGAATGAGCTTCAGGTGTTCAAAAGGGCCAGAAAAAAAAAGTAGTTTAAAAACAATTATGGCAGTTGTCCCAGACCAATGTTTATTCTCATCCATCTGGTTCAGTAAAAGCAAGAAATAAATCTAGTAAAGACCATGTGCTTTATTTACACCTGCATACAATTCTGAGGTAAGCCCCAATAGAGTAAAATCCTGAAAAGCTCTACTTCTTTCTCACTGCCTGAAAATCTGGGGGAGTGGTTGAGCTTCATGAGCGGTGAAATGTCCCCACATTTTGACAAATACAATGAAAACTTTTGACAGTACAGGTAAATCCCGTAGCAAGAATTATTAACTTCCCAAAAGAGATTTTATAAACTTACTGAGAGAAATTATGGACATTACATTTTTTCATAGAAACAGTGTTCTGGTTAAGTTTTCCACATCTGTCATACCTGATGGGCTGGAGAGAAGTGCTATAGAGACAAAGCTGAGGCAATACTCACACATTTCAGTGGGCAGTTGATTTGCGCTGTAGCATTCCAAAACTGACATCCCTGCGTGCACTGCAAAGACAGATAATGGCTTTAAAAAGGACTTTGAAAGCACATTTTTAAAGAGACAGGATGCTCCCGCTCTGAAGGTGAGGACAATAGATCAATATTCAGCTGCAGTACAACATCCTGCATGACCAAGTCATTTAGCTCCTTCGTGCTATGGTTCCTTAGCAATAAAATAGGCTTAAATAAAATAGCACTTAAACTCTACAACAAAAATAGTAAATATACCAAAGATTATAGGTACTCTGATAGTACAGTAAGGGACTTACATTGTATAGTGTCCTCTCAATGTAAAATCAAATATAAAGCAAAAGAAAAAATAAATCATTCTTAGAGACTGGTTTGTGCAAAACAGTAGAAGCTTGATCACCTGCTCAGCTTTGGTAAAGACTTGGACATTCTTGTATGTACTGAGAGCACTAAAAGGACTGCAGGACACCTGAGCAGAATATGGATATCACCTGAGGAGAGTGCTCAGCTTTACGCAGGTGTTGGGAAAGGGCTGATGCACAGAGACAGAAGGAGGCCTGGCTAAGACAGTCCGTGTCCAGTCTTGCTCTGGGAATGAGTCACTCAGCTATGATGTGTGTGGCCAGTGCTCCCTCTCTCCCAGCTTTAGTTTGTCACTTGTCCTCTGTGGAGAAGTAACAAATAAGCAGTATGCAGCACAGCCAAGCACAGTGGAAAGTTGTTCAACATAAGCTCCCCACTCTCCAACAGGGGACAAATCAGCTTTAAAACTATGAGTTCTCAAAGGTGTTATAAATGTTATGTGGTTTAGATTTGGTTTTTGACCTTTCTTATTCGTTCTGTCCCATCCACTTCTTAATGGTCATGTACATTTATTATTTTTTTTTAAAGGGAAGCTGAAAGCCTCATGAAACAAGTAGTAATACTTGATAACACTGAGCAAAGATACACAGTAACCTAAATAAGCAAGTCAACCTTGCCATGTATTATCATGACAGCGCAGCCGCTTATGGTCCCAACATCATAAATGACCCAGCCTCGCTAGATACCAGCTGTTGAGAGTCTGCTTCCCACTAATCTCTGTGGAAAATATTGATGACTGAATTCTTCACTGCTCTTCAAGTAGTATGTGTAACCAGCAGCTTGAATTGCATATGAAATATGCACTAGAAGAACATCAGCTAAAGTTCTTACAAGAATGCTGCCATGGAAAACTCGCGTCAAGCTAAAGAGGCCCCCCAATAGACACAACCATTTGAAGTCCTACAGTACTCAAATTTTTCAACAATTGCCATTTTAAGATTTCTCCCATCAAATCACTAGAAAACAAAATAAAGTAGTTTACTATACAAAGGTAGTTGAATAAAAATCTTAGTGATTTACATTTTGGAGGGAATACTAGCTTTGACTCATTTTCTCAAAAATGAGTGATTATTAACTTGTAGATCACAAACATGAGCATGACTCACAGCAGAGAACCACACTTTTTGCACATTTTCTTTAAGCAAAAAAGATAGCTTTGTCTTTAATAATTTAAGCCAAATCTGAACACACAACCTACTGACTTATGTCAGACAGGCAACTGTGCTCATTTAAGTGAAGTCTTTGACAATATGATTGATCATTGTACCCATTTTATTCAAATAGCAGTAACATAAAATGTCAGTAATTAGCAAAAGTAAACTATTACTCACTGCTCCAGTGATGTCACTGACATTGCAAAGGTTAGTTATTCCAAGTTCTCCTTCCTATAAGAGAAATACGTATATTGTTACAGAGTCAAAACGTTTTCCCAAAATTATTTTATTAAAATATTTTAAAACATTGGTTTCTTGTAAAACACATTTTCTTTGACTTATGTTTCCTAATTTGGAGAAATTTATTGTTGACACACCAGTAGCTTCTCACTTGAGACTAATTTCAGGCTATCACAAAGACATTGGTAGAACCAGTTGTTGCTAATTTAATTATCTCAGGTAAGAACCTGGCTCTCATCTCCTGTTTCTCGTTCACTGAGTCAGTAACAAATCCTTCAGAAATATGTTGGGCATAAATGAGAAAGCCAAGTGGCTTTGTCCTCTTGGGAACAGGAAAAACCTTCCTTTGAGCTAAATCCCTTTTGTCTGGTCTCCTTTTGAAGGGGTTTTACTGAGCCATATGCTGACCACCATTCCTCCCCTGCCAAAAACTGCTCTCCAGCTAAGGTGCTTAGTTTTCCACAACATTCAAAGTGTGCAAAACCAGTCACTGCCTGTGAAGTGCGAATGATTTGAGGATGTATCTGATAACTTTCAAGAAGCTGAATATTAGGTCTGAAGTTTAGTCCTGCAAAGAGGTAAAAGCACCCTTAAAAAAACAATTTTCAGGCAGAATTTTTCAACAGACTGGGCACATGATGACACTAGTGAGAGTCAAAGGTATCAAAAAGCAAATGGGAACACAGCAAGTAGACTGGAGACAAAAAATAAGATTTACAGCTCTCAGACTCCAAGATTATATTTTTCTCATCTGAATCTCTTACACAATACATTCACTGAACATGAATGTGATTTTCCTGTCTTTCAAAGCTGAGAGGAAGAGCAACTTATTTCTTATTCTGAATTAATTTAAGCTTAAATCAAAGGATCCCCATTAAAGTTATCACTGCATGGTAGGCTTTCATCAGGAAAGGCAATT
The DNA here is from genome assembly GCA_009867235.2 of Psittacus erithacus. NCBI lineage: Eukaryota > Metazoa > Chordata > Aves > Psittaciformes > Psittacidae > Psittacus > Psittacus erithacus. Next base: position 81,529 of record WYDI02031047.1, on the reverse strand, counting down.
AACTCTTTCACTGGTGCAAGAGTTAGAAAGGAACTGTCAGACAAATGTATGACATAAAAAGAAGCAGGTGAGTCTTCTGCAGTAGGTTTCCACAGTTAGTTAGCCCAAGGCACAAAATGACCTTTTACAGAGCAAAGGTACATGGGCTTCTAAACAACATCAGCATTTCAGGAAATAGAAACAAGGCGGGAACTCCTGAAAGTCTCATGCAGAGTTATTGTTTGGATTTGAGAGGTTCTGATTATCTCTGTTGTGCATCAGAAGAAGGAAAAATAGTAAATTCCACTCAACTACTCAAAGGAACACTAAGAAAACGTGAGATTAAGGATCCAATCACTTACTTTAGTACCTTAAGTTCTATCCACCATTTAAAGCATAGGTGACTCAAAAAAGAAATTGAAACTATTTCATTATAACTGTGCAAACCAGACTCCCAGATAATTTCTTGTGAATCTAGTTTTCCTGTTTGCATAAGAAAAGTCGTAGACTCGGCAAACTGATAAGTGCATGAACTAAAAGAACAAAGGTTTCTCTCTTCCACCTTCCAGGGTCTTTAGCACATAGTGCAATTTTAGGAGCTGTTGGAACATAGATATATAAAGTAAGTATAAAATGAAAACCCATGCAAGCCGGTTAATGGGATTTCTTCCTTACCAAGATCCCCAAATTCAAATGTCAAACATTAGTTCTCAAACTCTGCTTTTACTCACACACAGTATTTAAAATAAATTTTAAAAACACACATAGTAGGAAGTTCCTACTGTGCTAGCAACCATTAATGTTTCAAAAGATGAAGTACAGTTTCCAAAACTTACCAGGTTACTTGTACATAAGTTTTGACAGTTTCTTGAGAAAGTACAGTTCACTGCAGAAATCCATATACAGTAAAAAGCAGCAAGTCTGTTTAGCGGGAGATCCCACAGGCAAGTGTTCCTCATAACTTAAACAATTGCATCTGTCAGTCTGATTCTTTCCTTGACTTGGCCATATGAACTCCTTTTAGTCTAGATGATGGAGAAGCAACTGCTAAAGTTGCTTTCCAGTTTATTAAATATTTTTTAAAGCCTTGTTTACACACTCCTTTCCTTCAACTACTTTTCAGCTTCCTGGAGCACTGGTCTTGCAATTGCACAACATCTAATTCATAGTTTCTTATTAAACCACTGAAACAAAAGAGTAAACCAATGAAAGCGTATCTCCTTACATAAATACCATTAACACAAAGAGGAAACTCACTGCAATGCTTTTAATCAGGTGCTCTGAGCAGCACGGAAACAGGGAAAGAGTGAGTGAAAAGTGACCTAATCTTCATTTCTACTGCAATTAAGCTATTTCTAAATATTTTCAAGTGGATTCAACTCTGAAAATTTCTTTGTGATGATGAATAACCTTGTTAGAAAACACGGCAGTTCACATCAGTCAGTACAAAAATGTTAATTCTCTATTTTAATGACTGTTTCCAAATGTTCCATTTCCACACCAAAATATCACTCAAAACAGATGCCTGTCTGCCTTCAGATACAGCACAGACACAACCTAACCAGAGCCAACCTGCTAGGGAGTCTATGTGAGTAGGCACAATTGTACTAGTAAGTGTGTGCCCTTATCAAGGAATAAAATTGGAGCTGATGGATAAGTCATGTATCTGATTTAAAGAGAGGTGAATAGTCCTACATAAAGTTGGACACTCACATTGAAGAGTTCAGTGGAAATTCAAGCTTAAGATACAACCAGCTCCCAGTCTGTGGCACATCTCTCTTGTACTGGCAGAGCTATCCAGAGTCATTCTGTGAGCTGCAGCAGGAAGTTGATTCAGCTTACATTTATATATGTATATATATAGAATTTCTATGTGATTATTGTGCATGTATTATGCATTATAAAGTGTGTCATTTTATAAATAGAATAGCATTCTGAAGATCAATTTAAAGTGACACACCCTCTCATTGCTGCTTAAAAAGGGGACCTGCTTTTCTAGCACATCTTTCCAAGCCCAACTCACTTGCCAAGCAAACATTCCGGCAGCCATGCAAAAAACCGGGCTGAGAATCTGGTTAACATTAACCCAGCAACAACTGAAGTGAATTGGTTAGCATTAACCAGATAGTGTTTTCTCTGATTCAGACTGCAGTACAACCCCATGCGCTGCTGTGCCCATGCATAGTAGGTGAAAAGAGCTAAAAGCGCCAAGGCACAAGAAAAGGATAGCCAGGCTAGAGAGTGTCAATGGATATGGCCAAGCACATGAATCAAAGGTGGTCAGAGGAAGAAGCAAGCTCATTTGCTTTATTCCAGTTGTGCTGGGAAGCATTTAGGGGTTTCCTTGTGCATTATCTCAGCCTCCTCACCATGACTCAAGAGAACTCCTAGATAAGAGTAAGACTTGTCTAAGATGAACTTAGCTTTCGGCTAAGGGCTTTCTGCTACACAGATTTGGGGGAGTTACTGCCCCATTTTCTTGTCTGTTCTCGACTCCAGAAGGATGCTGCCCCCAATCCAGCCCACCAGCAAAGCTGCTCAGGAGGAAACTCCTTAACTCCAGCCAAAATAAGCCAGTTTAGCCTGACAGCTTAAATAGTAGCTCTTTGCTAATCCAGCTCATCTTGGCTGAAGAAGCTTTGTCAGAGCTCACATGAGCAGAAAAACAGAAGAGGAAACTGGTGACAGGCAGATGTAGGCTGCAATTTCTTCTTGAGGCTGAAGCACTTTGTGCTTTGGGTAGATCTTTAGGAGATTTAAGACCCTCAGCATATTGTCTCTAGGGCTAGTAGGTCTACACCAGTAATTTAAATGTACCCACATACCTAATATGTGCCTAAGCAGGTGGCATGAGGTAAACCACATCGCATTTTAAAAACCACTCATACTCCAAGAGAGGATAACCACGACTGAAACACATATGGGAAATGGCTCTTAGGTTTTACTATATCCCAGACTGTTCCTGGATATTATTTGGGCTGGTATTGCTGTGTACCAAACCCAGTCAGGGACAACAGTTTAACAACTGATCTTATGTGGTCACTCAGGACTAAAAATGCTGCCTGGCATGGATTTACGTTACTAGCTTAGGTGTAGTCTAGGTAAACAAATATGTCTAAGTTCAATCTTAAAAAAAAAAAAAAAACTTTTAATTATTCAATAGTTTTTTGTTTTGGTTTGGAGGGTTTTTTCTAAGGAACTAATTGGTTGTTGGGACATCTTGGGTCTTGCTTGAGGGTATATAAGCAGGAGCAGTGGGAGGAGAGAAGGGATCGAATTAAGAACCTGGTGAGGAATGGAATCAAGGTGCATCTGAAAGCCTGAAGAAGAACTTGGAAACCATATAAAATGTTGGTGTTTGGCTCTTAGGGCAAGGAAATTTGCTTACTATCAAATACACATAACTAAACTTTTATAGGTGGAAATATTTGCTATTAGCGATGCTGATGATTCTTGTCAGTTAGCATTTGCACACTCATATATGTGTAGTACACGCATGCCTTGCCCAAATGGGCTCTAACGAGTAATGCAATATAGATAGTTAATAGAACAGAAACATTAAAGACATTATTCAAACGAACAACTCTTTAGATGATGCGGAAATTTGTCTTAGACTTCCAGCACTGTTTTCCACCAGGTGTCACTGTAACACGCCATAAACCAGGACCTTCAAATGAAAAAAAGCGCTGAAATGCCTCCTTTCTCGTCTATGTTCCTTCTAACACGTTGGCCGAGCAAATACTAGCAGTCACCTGAGTCTTTGGATTTGTCACCTGAATTTCAGGATGCTTCAGAAGAGAGTATTTATGGTGTTTAGAAACAGAACTTTAGAAGGAGGGTTTGTAAAATCTGTGAATGATGGAGCATTAAGTGTTATTTTTAGGTGCATTGCTTTCACAAAACTGCACTCTGTCACTGAACAAGAGATACAAATTTTGTGAGATATCATTCATAAACCTTGACCTTTATATTCTAGATCTACGTACAGAACATGATTTTCTTTATCCCAAAGGGTGGTGCAGAGACAGGATCTGCAAGGGAGAAGACCATGAATGAGGATTAAAATAGCAGTGTAGTGAGTAACGGAGAAAAGCAAACTCTATTACAATTCCCTACCTGAACAGCAGCATATATCGCAGCACCTCACAAACTATGGTTTCATCTCTCAAATTCCTCTGAGTGCAATAACAATATATACAGACAAATGATCAGCCCTGAGAGCAATGAATATGTGCTATCATATCTTGAGGAGAAACATGCCCATTATTACTGCCACTAAAGCAAGTAATTCTTATCTTCTTCATACCTGATCCATAACAACAAAACTTTCCTATATGTGAACATGCACATGATTGTGCATACCTATACATGAATGGTATAAGTAGGCTGATGATCTAAGACATAGAGCTTTAGGGCTCCACTGCACTTACAGCAGAAGACTGAAATTGTCAGCTCAAGGTGGGTTGGCAGCCTCCTCTACCATTTCAGCTAGGGCACAGACGCAAGGTGTTACCCCTACAGCCAGAGAGATCAGTTGGGAAGCATGTCCTGGGCCACCAGAGATTACAGCTCAAGACATTAGCATAAACTGATGCCAGCTTCAGGTTATTGTAATATGACAGAGCAAAAGCTCTCAAATTTCAGAGCCGCTCCCAGCTGACGCAGTCGAGGAGCCATGCCATCATCTCTGCACCACTGGCAGCAGCCTCCATCAAAAAGGTAGGCCGAGCAGCTCAAGGCAGTACCCACGTCAGCAATTTCTTTTTAATCTGCTCTCATGCACAAGTCAGGCACCTAAAATTTCATTAATGAAACATTTGCCCACTTGTTGCCATTTAAATACATTTGTATGTAGTTTCAGAAAACCACAGCACAGAGCAGCAATCAGGACTGCAAAAACAGCAAAGGGGATGGCTGAGGAGGCAAGGAGTGGGACACACAAACCCCTCAGATGTCTGTGTCTGATCTGGGCTGTTTGTGTCCACTTACATAGCACTAAAAATTCCCTGAAGTTAAACCACATTCATGAGTCCTATCTTGATAGGGGGGAAAACTGGGAGAGGTGAGTGAGAAAGGAGAGACTTGTCAATCCAGCATGCAGCCTACAGGGCACAGCAATGAAAAGGAAAATCTCAGCTTTTACTTATTAGCTTCTAACCCCTTTGTCTCGTGAAGGTAGCCTTGAAAAGATATGCTGATGTGAAACTCTCACTAGTGGTGATGGATTTTCACTCTTTTCCAAAGATAGAAGATTATTCTTATTTTCCCTCCAGCAATGGACCCCCATTAGCTTTTGAATTTCTCAGTAAGTGAACAAGGACCCTAAGGGCAAAAAGCTTCCCTCCAATGCCCTGCCTCCCTCTCCTTTGATTTGTTAGTGCAACTGGCAAGGCAGCTGTTTGTCTGGCAATAGTAGCCAGTCAGTCAAGGAGGGCTTTGCACAAACAGAGGGAAGACCATGCAAGAGAAACCCCTGGAGTCTGGCTCAAGATTTATATCTATCTCTGCAGATTAGAGAAGCCAGGCTGGGGAGGGGGGAGAAACAGACTGTTAAACTGGATCAAATTGGAAAGACAGTCATGCATGAGATACTTAGCTAAACCAGTCAGGAGACAGGGATTTGTTTCTATTGATCTGCAGTAATGATGACTGGAGAAATGTCTCATTAAACGATGTACAATGATGGATTTCTTACAAGGCAAATTTGAGCTGCGGAGATTAACGATAACAAGAGATGTGAAAGCTAGGCCAGGATAGAAAATATAAGGAATGCTAAAGGGCAACATGAATCTATAAATATGCTGCTAAAAAATTCAAATCTAAAAATAATAAAAAAAGAGGAATACATCAGGGGCTTACTAAACTGTGTTTTTTTAATCATCCTACATGACATCAGGGGAGAAAGAAAGCTAGCACAAAGTGACAATAAAAACTTTGCTGTTAAGTAGATAAAGCTTGCATTGCTTTTTTTATTGCTTTGAAGAGGATAGGTTGGCAAGGTATTTGCAAAGCTCTTCAGAGATTTGTTCAAGTGTATTATCTATTAGGTATCTTCTGATTGTTATGAATCAAACGTGCAGTCTGAAACCTGAAGAAAACTGGATTTCAACAGGGCAACAGTTTTAGCTGATGTAGCCTGATGTAGCATGTCTGAAGGGGGCTTCATGGGAAAAATGTGCAGAGGTTTTTAGAGAGAAACAGAAGGAAAGAAGATTGCTTACTGCACAGGAAGGAACTTATTGCTCTGAGCACGCAGATCAGTGTATTAAGAAGATATAAAGCCAAGACTGGGGAAAAAAAGACAAAAGGAGCAGAAGCAGTAGTGTAGAAGAGATCTTCAGAATAGTCAGATGCTAAGCCTGAATAGGCATAGATTCATAAAAGCCTTTATCTCTAACACCTCCTGGTTTCCATGGTATTCCAAAATACCTGAACATTGCATGTCCCAGTAGTTTCACAAAAAGTAATTGCTCATCCAGCAATCCAGAAGAGAGCCCAGCTGCATGGAGTTTTTGACAACTGGAGAAGCTACAGCGCCCACCATGAAGACAGGAGTTAGCAAGGGCTGGATTCGACCATTTCAATTACCTGCCTGTAAAAGTGCGTTATTAAGGTGCTGTTCAGATGCAGTGCTCACTAACCTTTTAGTAAATATCTAGAGCTACAGTCCCTTTCCCCCAAAAGTTCCTGTCTTCCTCTCCTTAGCTGAGCACTGACTCTGGGTACAGGCACTGGCCCACAGGGTCAAGTAGCTCCCTTTCTCCAAACAAACAAAAGTGAAGCCACTCATAGAGCCTGCCCTAGCCTCACTCAGGAGCAGGGCAGCCAGCGGCACCATAAGGCACCTCACTGGAGACAAGGATAAGCTGAGGCCACTGACCCGAGCCTGACACCTCCATTGAATGCCATAGCAATCACTTGAATTTAGATGTATTGATTTTAAATTAATCAGAATGCTTTAAAACAGCCCAAGTATCCATCTGCCCCAAGCCATGTGTGCTTCCCCTCATGCTGACACTGGCATGCTGTCAAACCCTCAGTAAAACAGTTGTTTGCATGTGGAACAAGCCTTTTCTTTTGTTGACAAACTTCCCTTCCTGAGGAAGTTTCTTTCACCAAGAAGTCAGGCAAGGCGGGGGGACAGGCACACAGACCTACACCTGAACACTTACACCTGAACACCAACGGTGAGGATTCACATCAAAGCTAAGAGGACTTACTGCTCTGTGAAAGACAGCAGCCCTGACATTTCTCCCAACTTCACACCCCACTACGTTCCCAGATCTCAATTTCTGCTGCCCTAGCAGTGTAGTCAGTCTCCCTTGCACCAGCTTTGGTGCTTTTCTGATCCTCTACTGAGCTAGTTCAGATCCCTGACACAGCTGAGACTCACCTTGTTGTCAATAAAATGTTCTGCTAGCTCAGCAAGTTGAATCAGCTCAACACATTGTCAGGTGAGCACCAGGAAGAGGGGAAGTAAGGCCAAGAAATGGACCCTTTGACCCAGCTGGTTTGAACCCTCACTCTAACAGCTGCTATTGTTAACTAAATTTAGGTCTGAGGATACACCATTGTCCTTTAATAGAGAGAAGCTTGGGAAGTGGGGTCTGCTGCTCATAATGTCTTTGAATGTGACCTTGCACAACAGAGCAGTGACCTCCCTTTACCTTATGATAATACAAATAATAAGAGTTGGCCTTTAATTGTGAACACATCTGGACTCCCCAAAGATTTGCAAAACAATGATATGCTTACTCTGTAATGACAAACTACCTCAGTATAAAGCAGGCTAAGACAGGAGAAGCATTAAACAAGGGGTGTCATACTGGTTCATATGTTTATGCTTCCAAGATTAAAGATATAAATTGGATCATGAAAAGTATGTTATTTTTCTAGTGTTACATGCACAAACACAAGCGCGCACACGCACACCTCTTCTAATGCTAAAAGGACTCAGTGGAGCTCAAGGAAGAAAATAATGCACTAGAAAGAAAAATTCCTCAGATCAAAACAGATACAACACAATTACTTACTTTAGAGCAGTAACTGCAACATCTATTCCTGAGAAAATCCATCTGTGGTGAGGTTTTTTTTCCTGGACTAAATTACAAACCAGAGAAAGACTATTCTGTGAAAATAGCTAATGTGCCCTTTTGCAGTAATCCACAACAGAGATTGCAGAAGAGTCTTCAGCCTCCTCAGGTGCCCATGTTCACAGACCAGTGTACTGGTGGATACCCATCCCAACAGCAATTTGAGTGAATGTTGAACAGCTGAGGCATAGGCACATGTTTTGTTCCACTGCTCTGCAAGATGCAGAAGTTGAGCAGAGTGGAGAGCTATGGGTACAGCAATATCTTTAAACAATATTTTCTGAATCTGGAATTTAGAATCTGGAAATTACGGGCCCAAAAAAGTATTTGGTGCTACTGTCAACACAGGCTCCCAGTAACTTCAAGGTTCTTCGGATTAGGCCCAAGCACTAAGCTGAGGGCAGAGGCTCTGCCCAAGCAGGACTAAGTAGTAATGCTTCCTTTGATTTCCAGGTCCAGAAAGAGTGCCCAGGCACATACGCTTTGACATCTGTATGTCAATCAAAATAGTGTATTGCTTTTTCACACTTTTTTAAGATTAAGATAATACATATGAGAAATTGTCTATATGTATTTCTACAAGACCAGCAAAACAAGATAGCTATAAATATTTGCTCTGTGTAGCAACAAGTTAGCCTTCACTTGGTAAAACAGCTGCCTGCAAATGTTACCACTGTTTTGTGACTGGTGTCTTTGTCATGCTGTTTTTATTCTTTTGTTTCAGTGTTTGCTGTTTTACTGCATTAATGTAATTACACAGATCAAACTAGCAACAAAAAAAAAAATCCCTGAAACACTAAAATAGAATAAAGAACATCAAGAAAAATATACTAATCTTAAGATACAAGGAAGTAAGTGAAGGTTCATGGTCCACCAAAGCCAATCCCTGCAATCAGTGGAAGCCAATGTGGGATGACCTGCATGTGGTCCAACAGTGGTTTGTAATTAGGGAGAGGCTGAAGAGCATCTGGGCTTCCTCTTCCTGCTTGTGTAGAAGATAGGTTTTGCCCCTCTAGATCCCTAGTAATGAGGGCATATTGGCAGGAGTATGGGGGGGGGATCAGCTAATACCATGAGGATAAATCAAAATCCATTTAATCTCTCTCTTTTCCAACTTCAAGCTACAAAGTCAATCAGAAAACAGTTCAGTAGTGCTAACATGAACCCTGATGACTGGTTAATATAGTATACTCATCCTTTTTTTGAAACAATAGGTCAAATATCTAAAAATGCATAAATGGAACAATGTTAAAAAGTAAAAAGCAGAAATCTGAGCCTAAAAGATTACGGTAACCCCTGAAAAGTTTCTGAGACATCATAATTCCCAGACAAGCAGGGTGCTGTGTGAGACAGTAGGAAGCTGAAGGGACTCAGGTCCTCTCTAGAGACACAAGGTATATTTTTCTACTGCAGGACTATACCAGGTAATTATTACCAGGATTAGTTTTGCCCTAGTTTGAGCAGCCATTAGTACAACCTTAGCTGTGGCTGACTGCACCAGCACAGAGCTCACCATCTAAGATTCTCAATGTGCATTCTTTTGTGCCACACTAAGTTAAGCTGCTCCATGACATCTCTGGGAAGCTGTCTGTTTCTCTGGGCACATAAGGAGTGAGGATTGTTGTGAGGACTTCAGCCACACACAGGTATTCTCTGCCAGGTTTGCTCATGCCAGCTGAAGGTTTTCTGGTTCCTAAAGGCTCAGTGGTGCTCATCCACTGGAGGAACATCTTCAGATGAAGCGATGATGGGTTCACTCAAACCTGTTAAGTTGCTATGGAAAAATGTGTGTGAAACAGGTAAGAAAATACATCTACTGCAGAGCCTTTAGAGTGGTAACTAAACATGCCCAGGCAGCAAAGAGCTAGAAATGAAGATTAGGCAGAAGAGCTGCTTACCCAGTGAAAGCCTGGCCCTGGCCCTAATATCTGCCATCAACACAGGTGAGCAGCCCACGGGAGATGAATTCCTGGACTGAATCCATATAGGCAGTCAGCCCAACCCTGCCACCCTGTACAAAAAACACCACCATGCTGATGGGAAGAAGAGCAAATCACATCTGATTTTGGTGAACTGAATATACAGCAAACAATTAAAATACAGGCTGAATTAAAGTCTAGGAGACAGACGTAACTAGGTCTCAGCTACATACACCACATTTCAAAAAAGGCATTTAGGACCATTTGTGAACCATGGGGCCAAAACCAACCATGAGTATGCATGTATAGCATAACTAAGAATACAATACCTTTAACGAAAAAAGTAGACAGGATGCCAAAAGTTCTTACTTCCAGGAGGAATATTTCAGAAATGATACTGTCCGCTAACTTCACATGATAAAAAAAATCTCAGTTATTGATCATTTGTTATTTTATGAGGAATGAATATTTAAAACTGATTTTAGTGCTCACCAGCCTGCCTCATTTGCGTTCTGTTATCCAGTTATCTTTGACAAGGAACCTAAGATAGGCTACATTTTTTCTTAATTTCATAAACAAGCACAATACCACATTGATTGCTATAATTAAAATATGAGAAAATTTTTAAACTTAAGCACATTTTTTTTTAAATTAATATTAAAAATGGACAAAGGTCTTTACAAAGACAGATAACATTTGATCAGTTTTTTACATTTAATAAGTACCCTTATTAAAAGCAATTGACAGTGAACCCTTAAACTATATATACAGCTGTAATCCACAGCTGTGACAGTTATGAATTACAGGAATTTGACCTTGTAGTTCATTGGTGCAATGCTCCGATTCTGTGTGGAAAAGTTGCACAAGAAGCTTTTTCTCTGTACATAATGATTATTGCAGATTTATGAGCCATGCTTCCACTATGCATGACTGGCTTACATCTGTGAAGCTCACAAGGAGTGCAGACTTCCATAGGGACCTAAGTGGGCACAGGGAGAGGGAAGGGAGCACAGTCCCACACACCACTAACTACTGAATTATTAAGCATGATTTCCATCCCTTTCTCTTCAAAGAAACCAACTAAAGGGAAAGAAGTCTGTCTTTGGACTTGCTTTTCAATCCCTGGGTTCATATCACACCCTGTAAGAAAACTGGACCATAGCATGAACACTTGAAATTAGGAAGAAGGACTAGATCTGGGGTAAACTTCACAATTTCTGTTACACCAGGCAGTCATTCAGCTCATACTTTTATTCCTTTCAGCTCTCTAAGCTTTTACTCAAATAGCCAGGGGTACAGTGATCAATAAAATAGTATGCAAATTACCCTCTCTACTGTACGTAAGAGTAAGTGCCACACTCACTACATTAGAAATCATAAAACTCTGCTTACTTGCAGTCACCTTCCAATACTCCACACTATTTGGAAGAATATAACTAGACCGATTGCTGTCTTTATTAAAAAGGCATGTGAGTCAAACATAATTGGTTATTCCTGGAAGTGACCATGGGATTGCTTCATATTTCGCACAAGTAATTTCTTAGCTCCTACTTGGATGCAGCCTCATAAACATGAGTAAATGATTAAGACTACTTGTTTCTCATGGAAAAAAATGTAGACTGTGCAAACTCAGCTGCAAATTCTCCTTAAAAAAAAAAAAAAAACCCAAACAAAAAACCCCACATGCTACAGTTAAAAATCGCTTATTACCTATGTATTAGAAGTTATTACTTTTTAAACGTATGAGGGTTAATACCTTACAGAAGCAGGAAAACTCTTTAAAACACCTATAAAAAAACAATGAGAGCTTTGTCACTGACAAATTGATCAAGCATGCTGCCAACTAGTAAGTTATAAAATAGTAGGCTTTGTTTTGACAAAGAGTGTCATGAATCTCCAGATCATAATATTTTTCAAGGCAACCCTAAAACAATATGTTTAAATGAAAAGGAACATTTTGCCCCATATTTCTTGACAGAATTGAAGACAGCAGCATGGCACGTCTGGTTGATTGTCTTCAAAATCTGGATGATTACCAACTTTATTTCATTTTGCTTGAAAGTAAGCAAAATTATGACCTAAGACTACCAAGCAGCTGTGAGAAACTGCAAAATACGTGACAGTGGGACAAACAATTAGTCTTCAGCTTGAGCTCATAATTACATCATAAGAGGTGACATGATTGGCTAGGTTACAGTAATTAAAGTGATGAAAAGTGCATATTTATCCCCGGTATGGCTCTCATTAGAGTTACACCCAACTGCTGCTGTTGTAGTGAATGAGGCTATGTATCCTTTTAGCCTTCAGTTACCCCATAGGCATCTCCTGCCATTGCTGGTAAGGGCCCTGCTGCTGCTCCCACCCAGACAAGACCTGTCATTGTCTGCTGCTGCTGAAAATAAGACAAAAGTCTCAAAGCATGAGGTACAAGCTCAAAGCATGTTGCAGTTGGGTTTTCATTCCCAAAGATTGTTACCCAAATTTATTGCCCATTATTTCCCTTCCATATTCATAAGGTCTAAGAATATTTATGGTGTTTCCCCCGTGGGGATTTTTGCTAGCAGTGTAATTGTGTAATGCCCGTGTTATGGTTCCAACCCATCCGTGTGGGTGTGGCCAGCAACCTGTGCCAGTACAAGTTAAACTGTTTCTTCTATCTGGAGGTTTTTTTCTGTCTGATTTTTGCCTCATGTTTCTGCTAGAGTAAGGAGTCACTCAGTCACAGTGTATCCTCTTAGTCACTTGCTCAGAACTACTGTAAAAGTGAAAATGTTATTTTACTAACTCCTTCACTCTTGTGCACTTTCACACCTGGGCAGGGATGCTTTCAGTAAGCATGGGTGGGGGCTGCTAACGTGAGACTCACCAGAACCAAGGCTGGCTCCGACAAGAGCCCAGTCCCACAACTTGTTAAAAATGGAGGCCATTTTTGCAGCAGTAGTTAGGTGAATATCCAGAAGTCCAAAGGAATTCCAGAGGTCAGTCCATCTCCAGCTGGTTTAATGGTGTGCAGACCTTAACAGAGGGTAGCATTACACTGGTTGAAATGCTTTTGCTGCTCCATGGGCACGGCCTTAGCCTTCCAGTAATATAAACACTGAGCAGTATACCACGTCCATTAAATAAATATACAAGTGTGCCTCAAGGAACTTGCCATGTCACGGCCTTGCAGCAGCACTGACTTTGCTGTACCCTAACCATTTTTAACAAGGAGGGCTCGTATCATATACACACCTCAGGATTTTACTTTATAGTATTTTCTGATTTATTTTTTCTTTAATAGAATCACCACACACACTGCTGACAGAATGCAGTACCTGAATACACAGAGATCAGTAACCAGAGCACTTTGTTCTTAGCTTTATCCTGTAAATCCATCATACTATTTGCTTTGCACCAATGACAATGCAAAACCTGGCCCATGTATAAAGGCTGTTAGAACACCTCTCAATCTGCAAACTATTCTCCTACTAAGTGATGAGATTAACATACCTTTCAATGTCTAAAATTGTTCTTTTGCTTCATAATTTGTAACCTCAGGTCCTCTCTACCTCATTGTGCCTTCAATTCCTCCTCGTTCTTACAGGGTCATCAAAGAAAGACTTTACAGCTTATGAAACAGGAACTTTCCAGTTAGCTGTGCAAAAGCAGGACTGCTGCAGTAAGATGAAATTTAAACTTCTTTGTATAAATAAGGTTTTTGGCTTTTTTTTCCCTAGAACATGTGTGAAACAAGATGCTTTTGAAAGGAAGTATGTATACAGTGTCAAGCTTGCGAGATAAGCTTAGGTAAACTCTTCAATGTTTTTCCTTCCTCCTCTGCCCCGGACAAACTACCAGTTTAATATCACGTGAAGCACACAAGGATTCTCAGCACGTAACAGTATGTAACAAGTACTGGTAAGAATGTAAATCCATTAAGCTTTTGACTGTACAGGCCTACAAATGAAACCTGGGTATGTCTCCATCATACTGACCACCTTCTAAACTGTTTTGAGCTGACTTTGTCCTGACATCCTGTCTTGCTGTTCATCCTGAGGCCATCTAGACATCCATGGAGTAAAACCATAGTTTTTCATTTGCAGGTGGCTGTGCAGTAAAGATATCCATATAATGAATACTAGATGAAGTACATTATCTAGTTGTAGGTGACTAAGTTAAATACATTTGCATTAAACACATGAAATACTCCTAATCCATATGCTTGGAAGACTAACTGTATGAGGGCACATGCTCATGCTAAAAAGTAGCCTGTCTATGTCCTTGGGTGAATCCTGTCTCTTCCAAATTAAGTCAGTGACCAAAATCAGCTGCATTAAGCTGTCAGAAGTGGTCTGCCAGGGAGCTTTCATGTTGTGAAGTTCCCATTGTGCGACATCCCCACAAGTTATTAGTCAGGCTCAATGTATGCCTTCTTTCTGAATTAATCTTCTGCCTTGGCTCAAAGTCCTTGCCTTTAAAATTGTATTTATCTAAAAGCTTTTAATTCTCCTGCTTACAAAGAGAAATTTGGAAAAGTACACATGAATAAATGTAGCAACGTGACAGGGGTTATACAAGTCCTCAAATAACAGCTTTGAGAGCTACAGACTACTCCATTCATCTTAATGATTATTTAATTTTGGAAGCTGACAGTAAGTTCCTTGCCTACAGCATATTCCAAACTGACGAGGAGAGGGCATGGTAATGTGAATTTAATATAAAAATAAATAATGCAGAAGCTACTGCACTGATTGTGTTATTCATTATCCTACTGCAGTCAATAGGAAAGCAGCGCTCCAGCACCTACTGCAGAGTTTCCACCTGAGCGTTATACACATTTGCAATAGGAAACATGTGGCCTTGTACAAGCAACCAGCTCCTGCTGAGCCCAGTGATGAGAAGATTGAAAAGGCAGCCTGCCTGCTCTTCCTTCCACTAGTGCTATCCTGTACAGTAAACTGTTTCACCAGTCATGAAAAGAAAACAAATACTGCTCCCAGATACTTTACAGCTCCAGTCTCAAGGGCATGACTTATCATTTCACTACAAATCGTTGTAACAAAAATAACTGTAGAGAGAAATATTCTCTGTCTGTCCCAGAGGGCACTGCAAAGCCTCCAACGCCCAGAAGGAGAAAGCTTCCTTTCCCAGTCTCAGCCAACCCACCTCCCTCCTCCTTATGAGCTTCCTAAAGGCATGTGACAGCCAAAACCCCTTCTGGCTTTGTTGCTAACTTGCTTGTACCAATTACCAACCACACAAGTTCTACCAAGAGCTCATGTCTAGCAACATTATCTGCAAGCAGAGGTTTTTTGCATATTAACTTGCCCAAGATTGCCAGACCCAATGTATTGCATCATTGCCTCCATAAGGTTGCTCGAGAGTGACTTGCAGGACTTTTCTGCCAATATTTTTGACAACTCTTAACAAACAGAACTAAAACCCGCCCCTATTATTAAAGAATATATTCTAAATCTCAACTAATGACATGCAAATCAGTATAATTCCCAGTGTCAACCTGTGTATGACTGGCTGGTTTTGATTGCCCACTGAGATTGATACAAATCTATAACCTATTCCTATAACCACAGTATTTTCACTAACTCTGTGCTCTTTTTAAATCCAGTCTTGAAATGCTGTGGCAGAGTTTGACTTTCTCATCCCTTCCCCTTCATAATCATCCACATTTGTATGGATTTCTTCCTGACAATCTATAAGACAAATAGAGGAACAGGCCGCTTTTATTCACATGGACATACTCCTCTTTGAAAGTTTCTCAGCCTTCACAGTCTGGAATCGAGTGACCCATCACAACCTCCTTTAGCCAGAAGGTTGGTGGCGTTTGCTGACAAGGTCCAGCGAGGATTAACCAGAGTGCTAAACTGCTGCAGCAACAAACTCTCTCTTTGATATACACCACATCTAACATTTTAGTCTAGATTTCAAACTCTCCTTTGCAAAGAAGGAGTAAGGTTCAAGTACTAAAAACCTGTGTTAAATACATGTAGCAAGAATATAATGTACCGGGTACGTGATGAAAAATATGTCTGATCACATATGGCATCCGAAAAGTTAAAAACCGGACACTAACACTTGCAAAACAAGAGCTCAATTAGAATAAAGGTCTACAAAACTTGACTTCTAAAATATAACGAAATCTTACAATTACCAGTTGTCTCTAGGACATGCAAGTTTTTTACACACTTCAGTTTAGCACAGCAGCGCAGTATTTCTGACCTGCCAGCAATGTGAAACCATCCGCCTCTGCACAGTCAGACGGGCTACTTTGAATTCTCCGGCACACTTTTAAAAGGCCGGCCGCTGGGGCCTGTTCAGCGTGAGAGTCTCCTGCGGTTGCTGGCACTGCAGCCACTTGCTTGACGCGCACCTGCGCTCCTCCCCGTGCCACAGGTCTTCTCCAGAGCAGGGTAGCTGAGCCCGTCCCACCAGGACAGAGAGCTGCCCGCAGCATCCTTTAAAAGATTCAGAATAAATTCAGCCCACAACTTCAGCGCACAGAAGCAGCTCGCACACGTTGAACACGCGTGTTCAAGCGTTGAACACGCAGCCCTGCGTGGAGATGCCGCCCCAGGAGTCAGGTGTAGGCGCGGGGAGCCCCAGCAAGACCCCGGCTCTGCCGCAGGGCCAGGAACTCCTGCCGGCCCCACTCGTGTCCCCACCGCGCCCCTTCTCGCTGTGGCAGCGGTAGCACCGCCAGGGAATCAGCCTACACGCATAATCCTGCCTGCTTAAAAATATACATCGGTGTACGTGTACATCAGCGATGCCCGGGGTTGCGCGGCTTTGCGGACCCCCTCCCCACCCCCCCAGCCGCGATGCAGCCGTGGGTGGGAGAAGCAGCCCCCGGGGAGCGGAGTGGAGGGAAGGGGAGAGGGGCAGAGCCAGCCCCTCGGTCCACAGCAGGAGGAGGAGATACCCTGCGCTGCAGCCCAATGGGAATAGTGGCGCTTCCCTTTCTCCAGCTTCCTTTCTCCACCCCCAGCTCGGGGCTGGGAAGGCGGGAGGTGGTGGTGCTGCAGCCCAGCCACCGGCGGGGCGCGGGGCAGCGGGAGCCCCGCTCGGCCCCTTTTCCACCGCCGCAGAAACACCTGCGGGAGACGAGGATGTCGGGGGGCAGTTGTCCCTCTCCGCGGGAGCCTCCCCGGGCGGGAGGAGAAGGAGAGGAAGAGAAAGGAGCAGGAGCGAAGTGGGGAAGTTGTGCCTTGCGCTCCCCGCAGAGAGCCGGAGCCATGGGCCCCGCCGGGGGGGCGCGGGCCGCCCCCTCGCTGCTGCTCTCGCTGCTGCTCGGAGCCTCGGCCCCGCTGTGGCTGCGGGCGGAGAAGCTGGGTGAGTGTGGGGAGTGGGCAGGGGGTCCTTCGTGAACGGCCCCGGGGGCAGCCCTGCAACGGGGTGATGGGAAGGGGTGTCCCCGTTCTCGCCTCGCTGCTCTCGGGACTGTATATAGTTGACCTGGTTAATCTTCTTCGGGTTTATCCCCGTGTCTGGGTAGCTGCGAGATTAAAGTGTTGACCGGCCTTATGGTAAATGTACACCATGGCTTTCGTGATCGTTCATTAATTAGGACTCTTTGGTTTTAAAGTCAAATGAGTGGAGGAAAAATCTCCGGCAAGTTGCAGCCGGGAGGCTGGCAGCTGCTCCGGCAAGTCCCGCTGCCGCCCGGGCGCCGGCTCCGGCCGCGCCTCGGCAGCCCCGGCTGGCGCCTCGGGCCCGGCGGCAGCGCTTGGGCTCCGGCCGCACCTCCGCTGCCCCAGAGTCTGGGCTGGCAGCCCCTGCCCCGCAGTTGCGTCCAGGCAGATCCGCTCTCCCACTGCCTCGCGGAGAGGGAGAAATGCCCGTACTTGTGCCGGGACAAGGTTTCGTGGGAATCTGAAGGGGGTGGATGTTGCAAGACCTTTTGCGATAGTGCAATTTGCTAAAATTAGGGCCCAGGTAATATTCTCTTTATCCTGTGTTTCTATGCGGCTCACCGTTAAGCTTCCTGGGTAAATTACAAGCGCAGCTGACCTCCTGCTGAGGAGCTGCAACCTTTTGGCTGTAGCATTGCATGGCCTGATGTATCTATTTTAAAAGTGTTCACCAGCAACTGGTAAAATACTTAACACTGGAAATTAAACATCATAATGAGTTTGACAACACATTCAGGCAAATAGTCCGCATATTAATGTTCAAACTTGGCTGCAAATTCCAGAAGCCGAGTGCTGTGCGTTAGCATTGCATCCAGGCAGTGGTACAAGGTACTTCGTTTGGCTGATTTATGCCTGTTTTTCCCATAGCTTCCTACTAATGGAGCTTTCAGATACAGACCTCCACAGAAGGGAGAACTTGGTATGAGTTGTGTCGCCTTTCCACTTGCCAGCTACATGCCAGCTTTGCTATTCTGTCCTCAATATGTTTCCTCATTTTGAGACTCCAACTTGATAAGCTCCAGGAAACACAGATGTAGCAAATTAAAAATATGTCCTCAGTCCCCTCTTTTCATCAGTGTTTTGGAGGTTATTTTTGTTAATTTCCTTTTTCACAAGATTTGTCTCGTGTGTGATGGCATAAAGGGGAAAGTAATTTAGAGAGTCAGTAAGTTTGCTGGGATTTTGGGGGAGGGAGGTTAATGCAGACAGTGATGCTCAGCAGTAAGTATGAATCCCACTCCTAAATTAATTAGTAAAAGCACTTATGTAGTATTCATGTAAAAAATGTTTCTGCTATCAAGCCAACAACATGGAAATGCAAGTAATATTTCACCTGGTTCTCTTTGGACCAAACTCGGATTTGCAAGGTAGTCTGTCCAGTGTCCAGAAAGCAGAAGAGATTTTGACTCCTGTCTTTCCTTTCTCCCTCGGAGGCAGTTATTCTATTTGTTTATTTCCATTACCCTATGGAAATACCCACTTAGGGGCTAAGTGTTCTGAAGTCACACCAGTGGAGGAGATAAGAATAAGTGGACACAAACTTCCTGTTACACAAGCTTCTTGACTTGATGTAGAAGTTGTAATGAAGCACAAGAAGTGCCAGAGCAAACCAGGCTCAAGTTTCAGCTAATCCTATATCTTGTCACCACTGGTGTCTCCCACCAGCTGGTTCAAAGATGTGCTGGTTTAAATATATTGATTTTAAAATACCCATTTTTAGAAGTAAAGTAGTACATTTTTCTGGCTGCTTATGAGTTGGCTGCACAACCTACTTTTTTTCATGACCAGCTTACCTTCCTCTTCAGTTATTCCTGGGAGATGCTACAGAACAAGGATGAAACTGCTGTTACAGCTTCTGTTCACTTACTTAAGTTTTAAACTAAGGAAAGGCCCCTTTTTTCACTGTGGCTTAGTTACTTCATAGCATGGCTCATATCTGAGTGTGACTGGGCAGAGCTCAGATGGCAGCACTTTTGGTGCTTTTGAGCATGATAAGTGTGTGTTGTCCGAGGACATCTATGAAACATGGAATTTTGTTGTTCATAGAATAATGATAGAAAAGGCTGAGCATTTAGGGAACTGATTTTAATTAAAACATGTTTATTGGCTTAGTAGGTCTCACCTGGGGACACATCACATCTATGACTGTCCATGAGTAATAAATAGCTTTGGGATTTATAATGAAATGTTCTTATTTTCTCTTTTTATTGTGTGTATGCTAATCTTAACTTCTCTTGTGGTTTCAGTTGGCAGTTCTTTGCTGACAACTACAAAATATAACTTGTTCCCCATCTGTCAACCTCACCCAGCCATGCCTAACCTGGTATCTCTTCTCACAATCTCCTTTCAGCTGTTCAAACCCCAGGCAGAAGGCAAGCAAACCTGGACACTTTATCTTTGCCTTTCACCAATCCCTGTTTTATCCTCTGGTCTCATTGAGCAAGATCTTGAACCATGTAATTGTGGGCAACAGAAATCAGAGTTGAATCCGAGTCTTTCTTCTCAGAGTTTTGACTTATGTTCTATTACATTTCTGGCCAGTAGAACTTAAAACTGACTTGAGGGTTGGTTGTTTGTAGGAAGATATAAAAGGAATGGGGATTTTACTCTTCAGCCACTGCTCTTGCTGTAAATCATTTATTTTCACTTCAAGTAAAGTGCAGTAATGAAACAAGTTCAGGTGGGACTTGCAGATCAGCATGCGAACCTGAACTTTGCTTGCGTTATTCCTGTGTCTGTTCACTGTTATGCCCAATGACCAGTTGGAAGAGTTGATGAGCACTAGATTTTTAAAAATGTCAAGGCAAGGCTGCTGTTTAGTGTGCCAACAGCATATGCAGTAATTATGAGAGATTATGTCTGTTCTCAGGGGCTCATGAAAAACTCATACCAAAGAATATTGGTGTGATGATGCTGATCCACTTTGCATGCCCATTTCCAGCAGTTTGAAATGCAGATAGAGATGAGTCTTTCTTGTATCCCCCCCACCACTCCGGTTTCTGAATATAAGTGATTGGTAAATTTTCAGTTTGTTTGCATTTTGTCCTTATGTCTGCTTCCTTCCTTGGCTCCCTCTATCCTGCCTTGTGAATGCTGACTAGAATCACTAAAGAGGGAGGCAACAGTTTTCCGGTTGCAGTTCATAAGCAATGTATGTGCCCACCACATGAACACTGCAGTGTTTTCAGTCGTACAGACTTTGCTATAAATAGCTCTAAGCTCTTTACATGTACTTCTCTTTAGGTTATCAGGGGACGTGTTTCAAATGAAATCAGAGAGAGGGAGGCCACTGGGAGTTTCACTGATACAGGAGGGAATAAAAAATGCCTTAGGAAAGTTGTTACCTGCACATGCAAGTAAGATGCATGGCTGTTGAATAATATTTAATGCTAATCGTTTTCTGATTTGCATATTCAAAACACAATTTATATTTGTCAAACCTGTGTCACCCATAGTCCACTTGAGATACATGTGTAGCACAGTAAAAACTAATTTGAAAACCTGACTTGGAGGATGCTTGTGCTACTTAGAGATACCTAAGTACCTTCTCAAAAGCTCTTCTTTAGATACCAAAGTAATATAGTTTTGAAAGCCCATCTGAGCTGACACACCACACCAAGAAGTGTGGTCCTAAGTGGTGGCAGGCACTGAAGTCCTCAGTATAGACATTGCTGTAGTTTGGGGCCAGCTATATTGTATCATATGCTCTCCTGTGGCATGTATTCATCAACACATTGGTTTGCACCATCTGCTAAAAACAAAACAAGCCAGACAAATCAAAATAAAATTCTTCTGACTGGGTTCAGTGGAATGGTGTTCACTCCCAACTATTTGCAATAAAAAATATTTATAGCAATGCATAAGATTAGCACACAACTTCCCCAAAAGGTTTAATTAGTGTTACAACTGGGAGTAGGAAACTTCAAACTGGGAGAATCTAATAGTGGTGTTTAAATAAAAAAGGATAGTGGTTTGACTAGTTTTAAGAGTATACAGTTATCTTCATTTTTGCTTTCAGAATAAATTATGGACTAATTAAATTGATTTTTGTCTGTAAAAATTATATGAGTACTAAAGCCACATTTTTGAGGTTGGCTGGATGCTTGCACATAAAGAGACTGCCAGTAGTTATGGTTAGGATTGTTGATCCAGTATAATTAAGCCCGGGAGCTGAGAGTATTATGAGGAGGAAACATTTTGGTCTTTCATTCCCTCTTTCCCTGTCTCCTCTTTTGACAGAGACAGGACTTGCCTCTCAGGTGTTTTCTTACAAGATGTGAAGGCCTAGTGTGGTGGTGGTGAGAGTTTCTCATCCTCCCTGAGCAGGATTTCCAGTCCCAGTGCAACCTTACTTATTATTTCTGCTCCCTGTGGGATGGGGTTGCTGTCTCGTGGCAGCAGCTACCTGTGCAGCTTCTCCATGCTGCTCCTTCACATAGACAGAGGGAAGGAGGAGTGAGCCCAGGCCCTCCTTTCTTTGTGCATTTCCAGAGAGCTTCAGTAAAGGCATTTTCAAGTGCCATGAAGAGGGACAGGAGAAGAAATGGGTAGAGCAGAGAAGAACAAGGGAGGAAACCCAAACCCAAGGCTTTCTACAATACCAGGATCTTAGTTTTGATAGTTAGCATTACACATTGATGTACAGAAGCACATCAAGCTGCTCCTGTAATTATGATAATGTTCATCAGGAATTTAGTAAAGATCTAAAACGTTGTTTCTTCCCTCAACTGCTGCAGAAACCTTGTTTCCATCACAGCTTTAATCTGTGATGTTCAAGTTTCTGGCGCTACTATCACAAATTGTTCAACGATATTGGATTTCAGTCTAATGCTTTTACATTGAAATCATGTTGATGTCATCTTCCAGATGTTCATGTCTACTGAATAAAAATTGTGTTTGTTTGTTTTATTTCAAATTACAAAAACACATGGGAGTCCTGGATGCGATCCCCTATGCTATACAAAGGCCTGTGTGTCCTGTTAGAAATCAAACAAAACTTTTCTTCATGGTGTAGTAGGAGACACCTCAAAACACTGGAAACATAGGTGGATTTCTTTGCTCATCTGAACAGAATGGCTTTGTTATGTGCCTGAGCCTTGTTGTTGCAGCTGTAGTGGCTGCACAGAAGGGAGGCATGTGGCTTCTGCCTGAAACTACTTACTTGTGTTTTGCTATGGTGCCACATCAGGTCTGTGTTGCTGGGTTGCTTTGACCTAATAGTCAGCTATGCTTCCTTTGTGAAATGAGCGCATAATAAAAAAGTCCATTTTGTCCTCCAGATATGAGTAAATACATTTTAATCTGTAAAATAAATTCTAGGATCCCACGGGTCCCTGTCCACTGGGAGGCTTTGACAGCAAGGTACATGGCTAACACCAGAGCTATTGCCCTCCCTGTTGTCTTAGTTTGCTCTCAAAGCCAAGGGTTTGTATTATCCCATGTTTCTTGTGCTAGCACAATACAGGGTGATTGAAGTTGAAATGCCTGGGAGCCACAGAGCTGGAGGCTTTAAAAAAGAATTTCAATAGGTAAGCTGTAATATTAAGTATTGTGCCACATGCCATGAGTAGTTGGTGGTCATGTTAGCATTTTGAGACCCAAGAAGGAGTCAGCACTTGCTGATCTATTAGTATTTTGGCACAGACAGAAGAGGCACAGTTAAAGTGATGGTCCTTAAAATGTGTACCTGAGAACATGCTGATTTTCAGCAGTGCTAATGCTTGTGTTTTGACAATGAAGCTGCGATTTTTTAGATGAAATTCTGCCCCTGTGTTCTTTCGGTGGAAAGAAAAATAATATTGTATAAAGATAAATTGAGCAGTCACACTGAGGTATTCGCTCTTGAGATGAATTAGAAACTTTAGACCTTTCTGCTGTACCCTGTTTCAAAACTTGGGGATGTGATTGTTTGATACTACTGCTAATCAAAAAATCCAGTCAAATAAAGTGAAATTATGAAGTTTCAGTAGAAGTGCTGTACGCAGGATGGCACGTGCTATTTTTTCAAATCTATTTGCAAATACCTTATGTAGGCTCATTAACATGTCACAGAAGACACAGAAATGGAGCTGTGGATCATAGACAGCACCACAGCCAACACTATAGTAATGGTGTGATTGCTTTCTTTTTCTTTTTAATACTTCAAATATTTGTCACAGCAACTGTATGTAACCACCATGAACCAGAGCGATGGCAGAAATTCCCGGTTTACAGAGCCTCTGATCCTACCTTTCTGGTTAATGTCTTTGCGATGAGTATGGGGCAGGTTGGCTGCACGAGACCACTTTAAAAAGGCATCTCTTGTGTTCAGTGCTCCAGGTCAGAAGTCTGATGTAGCTCTTTGGCTGCATCTTAGTTTTTGCTTCCATTTCTGCTGGAGTTGTAAGGAGCCACTTGTTAGATTGCAATAACCAAGGAGTAAATAGCTAGTTGCCTAGAAATTGGGTTGACTGAGTCAAAAGGCGAACCAGAAAATTGTGTCTTGCTGATAAATGGCAATTTGTGAATTTGTACCTTGGGGATAATAGGGATCTGTGTAACTTGCTTTGAGAGAAAGGTTTCTGTTGTCCTTTCTTACTAAAAAATCACATATCCCACCTAGGCATACAGACAGAAAAGTGAATGTGTGTTTTTTCAAGTATGCTGGGATGGGCTTGATTTCAAGAAAAAGAGACCACTCTTTGTCATTGGTAACTGTCAGTCTTGCTTGACTTGTATCACACTAACAAGGGAATTACATATTAAAAAATAACAGGGGTGGTGGTTTCATTCTATCATGTTCAGCCATTTCCTCTTACCCAGATTAAAGCTGTTTTGAAATCTTGCCTTCCCACCTGCTACTGTAACTGGAACAGCTCTGCTTCAGCCTCTCCTTACCCTGGTGTCTCTGAATTTCCTGTCCCTGTGGGTTTGTCAGTCCTTAACACTACTGTGAATATTCCTATTCCTGTGCAACCCAATATTCGAGTCTGGCCCTGAGCTTGCAGCATATGTTTCCCACACAGTCCAAATTTGGTGCAATATACTGTAAGTTAATCTCCAGTAAAGCATAGTGAAGAGAAAAACCTGGGAAGAAAACAGATGGAGAAAGTAGAGCAAACAATTTGCATATATATATGTCTCTCGGTTAAGATTAGCATTTCCTACTTCGCCTGAAAGGCCCTTAATAAAAATCCAACTGCATGTTTGCCCCAGATCAGCAGAATCTGAGGAGCTGCCCTACTGGCACAGTGTCCCCTCAACCCAGGGGGAGCCCAGTGTGGGGTGGGAGGGAGCTTCAGCTCCCGCTGTCGCCCACATCCCTGCCACATTGCTGGGATGCTGTGGGCAGAGGGATAGGGGAAAAAAGCTCTCTTTGTGCGATATTTATTCCCCTTAGCCTTTATAGCACAGGAAACCCATGTAGGGTCCTGAGTTACTCTACGTAGGTGACTGGTGGAGGGCCATGACTATCTTCCCATTTATTTACAGTCCTTCAAGGTTCCTTCTGAGCATGCAGCTACAAGTGCTTGGGAATGAACTGCTTGGTGCCTTCTCTGTACTTGAGGTGTGTAATGTGGACGTGTATCTTAGTAGGCAGGCATTTATTATAAAACAAAAAATTAACTTCCCTTTTGCAGAAAGGGGGCCCTACACTTAAGATTCCTCTGAATTTTCCATACATGTGTGGTTCCACTGTCATCTGTTTCCAGAAACACACTGACCGACAAAATGTTGAAGTGGTCAGTCACAGCAGTATGCTGCCTCCATAAAAGAGAAGCATTGGCAACTATTAAATGCAGCTATGCAGGAAATAAATAAATAAACTGAAAATCACAAATCTCTTTTTTCTCAGCACTGCAGCAGTTAAAAAGGCATAGAAGTTTTCTCACACCCACAAGCTCAAGAGTGCTGTATTTAGAGTGGTGAAAAGCAAATTCCAGTGCTGAAGCTCACTTCTCTGGAGGACTACATTTGAGTATACTGCCTAAGTCCTGGAAGCAGTGACTAAACCATACTTATTTTTGACATGTACTCCGGTACTGTCTGTCTTTCACAGATTGTGATGGAACCAGATAGTGATCCTGAAAAGCAAAGCCAAACCTAGTTTGCTACTATTTGTGTATTTAATAGAAGCAAAGCAAGAAAACTGTATGATGCTATTTACATTTTTGTGTAAACCTTGTCCCTTACGTGTTGCAGGATCTTGTTCTTTACAGAATGCAGCAACTTCTTAATCCTGTGTTCTCATGAATAATTCATAGGAGAGGGACTACCAGGCTGTAGCTGCCAGTTCTCTTCTTTTGGCAACTGTGATTTCTACAGGAATCTGAATTGTCTTGCACTGAGGTCTCATGCATAAGTGTAACCAGGTAGTGTTAGGTTGCATCCTGACACAAGTCCCTAAGATGAATATACAAGTGAGATGGTTGTTTTCCAGAAAGTTGTTCTATTAAGCAGGAAAATTAATTGAGTCTTTACACATACAGTGAAACTGGAAGAGTTTCAATGTGTCATTTCTGGCTTTCTTTTGACATTTTAGCAGCTAAATAAATAAAATCTCAGATTTTACTAAGTTTTTGTCTTTGCAAACTTCTGCAAAGGTGAGAGGCTTCTGGGGTAGTAAAGGCTGCCCAGTTGGCTGTGGCAAACCTGCAAAGTCACTGCCATGTAGGTCATGTGCCTGCAATTGCTAAAAAAACTCTTCAACTTTAAAAAACCCGAGTATGGATGTAAGCTACTCTGCTAGATAAGACACTTGGAATGGTTGTCAAGGACTTCTTTCTATGCTTGATGATGGCGACCAAAGTGGTTACCAAAATAACTTCTTGCATGATTGAAGTGGAGCATCTCTTGAGGTTGGTTGCAGGGGACACTCTGAGAAAAGCAGGCACCCAGCTACAGCCTGACTGTCAGGGGGTAGGAATTTGTGACCTATGGAACCACTGCGGAACCAATTGGAGATCATTTGCTGTTTTCTCTTTCCTACTTTAAGAGGGACATTACAGTAAATAATGTCTGTGAAGAGGAGAGAAAAACACACTGTGGTTTGTTTGACCTCCTTCTCCTTTTGCATCCCTTTGAAGTTGGTAAGTAAATAATTTGGGCAACGAAATTAGCATTCCACAATGTTCCTTTGTTTCTTCTGCTGCTTTACCTTCCCTTCCTGCTCTCGGCCCTCCTCCTAGCCACTGCTTTAGTAGCTTGGGCAGCAAAATGGATGTCCTGAGGAACTCCTGCAGAACAGGGATTAGAATGTTTCCTGGGAACCTAATGGAGTCAAGCAAATGAAAATGTAATTCAAAGAAAAAGTTTGCGCAGTGTTTATTTTTCCTGCAAAGTGGGAAACTTCCTCTCTGGAGAAATACTAATGCTAATTTAAAGGCCATGAAAGATTGCGGTCACTGTTTTTTCAAATGGTTATAGACTTGCCTTCATTTTCAGTGGTTTCTTTCAGTATTTGAAGACAGTTTCGGCTGTATTCACAAAACATCGTGACCAGTGTAAGGCTGGACTGCTGGGGGGAAAAGAAAAAAAAAAGGGCTGCTGTGGACAGGTATGATGGGAAAGGGTTGATTTCTTTCTTAGGTACTTATATTTTCTTATGCATAACTCAAATCTTCTTTCAAACACAGGCCCAGAATTCCTTCCTGACTCAGTTATTACTGTATCTTTTAATAAGCTGGAGTTATTACTTCAGGGAGAGCAATGTGGAAGGCAAGACTAATCTCATTTCTCCTCATGGGGCTTCTCATCAGAGCTCGCAAAGCTGTACCCTTGACTCAGTGGCGTTCTCTTCACTTTGGCTGTATCTATTTGCAGCTTTGGCTCTCCAGAAAACACTGATTTCTGGCTGAACCCAAAATTTAGGCATGCAAACTTAGTTTTCTGCTCTCTCCTCTCAAGGGAAGTGGGAAGGAAGGACAGGCCAGCAGTCCCCTGCTGGCTCTACTCCCTAGCCTCCAGGCAGGGTTGAGGGGGCACACCTTGTCTCGAGAACCAGCATGAAGATGGCATGCAAAGGGATGTCAGACTGGGAGAGGAGACAGAGAGGGAAATAAGGTTGCTTTGGGTGTTTTTGTCCTGATGGAAAGAGATCAGCAGCCAAAGGGCAGCAGGAGTCTAGGCAGAGAGGCTGAGAGAGGAATGCTGGGTGCCCAACAGGGTAGAAGAGGGCAGGAAGCCACTGGCTGTGTGTGTGAGCATGCCTAGATATAAAGCATATTTAGCACTGGAGTGAGTCCAAGTCAATTATTAATTGCTTTGTGAGGGTAAATCAGAAGGATGAAAAAGGCAGCTGTTTGCTGCCAGGATACAGTAGCAATGCTTCTGAAAGCACACTTTGATACCATGCTGTGTAACCATTTTGTAGTTGGCAGCATAAATACGTTTCGCGAAAGGTGAAGCCCATGGAAACTTTTTATAGCAGCTATGGGAAAATCTGTACCCTCTTCCCTAACCTGGGGGCAATGTGCTGATGCTTGGATAAAGACACTGTGCATATCCATTTGTGTTTGTGAGCAGGAGCTGGAAAGGCCCAGGGAGCAGTGGAGTGAGAAGCCAGGGCTTATGCGCTGGGCTTGGGAAACAGTAGGAGGAGACAGCCTAACCAGGTGATTTTGGGCGGCAGAAGGGTACCTGAAGGAGCCAAGTCTATAATTTCTGCTTCTGGGATCACCACTGTTTTCCTAAAGCTACAGTATCTGTAAGGGACGATGTGCAGGGCAGCTCATGGTGTGGGGTTGAGCTTGTTTTTGGACATCAATTTCACCACCTACATCCTTGCTGGGCAGGTTAGATCTCACCTACTCATGAGCCAGCAGCTATGGTCAGACCCAGCCCAGATGCAGCTGCTCAGAAATACTCCTTCACCTTGTCCTTCATGTATCCACAGCACATGTGTCTGAGGATAGGAAATGGTACTACCTGCCAGCCACCTGATACCTCCTCCTGCCCTCTCCACAGGGACAAGCACTGGTGTCTTCTAGACAGGTCCCAGGTCTGGTTTTACATACACACACTGTGTGAGTATGGGCAAGGTGCAAGCAGCGTGCCTGCTGCCACAGCAGGAAGTGTCGGTCGTGGTTCTCGCTCCTTGGGGAGTTGTTTCCATTGTCTGCCATAGGAGACTATTTTTATCTGTGGTAAACAGCCTTAATTCCAGCGCTGTGTGATCTTTGGTGCAACCTGTACATAAGCCAGCAGGCACGTGCCCTCGATCCAGAAACCACGGTCTTGATCTTGATTCAAATGCCCATGGGAATCCATTTTACAAAGCATGTTTGATGTGCTTTTAGTAACTCCTGGTGCTGAGGAGAGGTTTTATTAAATCTAAGCGTGTTTAGACTTTCTGGCTGCTGAATACCTTGTGCTCAAATATTTTGCTTTGCTCTGGTCCAGTGAGAAGTGATGAAACCTGGATGTCTGAGGCAAGGCTGCCAGCTTCTTGCCAAATGGGGTGGTAAAAGCAGTTCTCAGAAGTAATGTTAGTGAAAATGTAGTGTTAGCAAGGAATCCTGTGTCAAAACGACTGGTTGAATACGTGTATTTCCAGCCAGGAGAGCAGTGCCAATAGAAAAGAGTGTGACATCAGGTATTTAAACCATGGTTTTCATAAGGACAATCCGTTGTGTTTTAAACTCAACATATTTGAGGTTTGGGCAATACATTTGTACTGAAAATCAAAATTTCATATGGAAAATAATAAGAACAAAACTAATGGTTGTACTGTTCACATTTTTCATTTGAATTTTGAATTCCTTACAATCTGCCTCCATGTCTGAGCTCTTGGTTATACAGTGGGGTTAAATTTGTAATTTTTTTTGTCAATTTAGTCATTAAGTCTTTAATCATTCGAATAAATAATTCTTTAATGTGAGGTTGATGAGGCACTGGCACAGGCTGCTGAGAGAAGCTGTGGCTGCCCCATCCCTGGCAGTATTCAAGGCCAGGTTGGACAGGGCTTTGAGCAACCTGGTCTAGAGTGATGTGTTCCTCACCCGTGGCAGGGGGGTTGGAGCTTGATGATCTTTAAAGTTCCTTTCCAACCCAAACCATTCTATGACTCTATGAAATGTTTCTTTGAATGAATTATCAGATCATGAGTTTTATTGTCTTCCCTCTACACCTTCAGACTACTTCCATAGGGTGCATTTTCCAGCAAATTTTACACTGTCTGACTTTTTGGACATTTTTTCGGCTCTTGTGGTGAACAGTCTTTTGTCATGACCATTTCCTTTGAGGCAGGCAGGCAGGCAGATAGGACAAGAAGCAGCAAGGGATGTTGCAGGTGTAGGATGATACTGTGCTTCTCTGTCATCATCTGGAGTGTTTGAACGACCATGCGCCAGTAGTGAAAGTTCAAAAAACAGCATTTGTGCTTTCTTCTCTCAAAAGATGTTCTGCTGTTAATAGGTTCCAGCCCTGACTCAAAGGAAGGGTATAGAAAAGGAGTTTTCCCAGGAACATGACCTCATGTAACCTCAACAGAGGAGAATGGCAGGCTAAAGTGTCTGGGGCACAGTTTTGCCAGTTTACTTTCTGCAGAAATATAATACTCCGACCCGGGCAATTGTCAGGGTCCTACCATGATAGCGATGTCTTCTTTTGAGGAGTGTTTTGTACCACAAAGGATCCCTGGGTTTGTACTGAGGTGACAGAGGCCAGAGCATAGCCCAGCAAGACGAAGACTATGTGAACACTAGACTTTTCATTTTAAGGAGTTCATCCCCATGACATTTGGTTGTGGTTATGTAACTTTTCCCTTTGTTTTCCTTTTCCAATAAGGATAAGTTGCAAACCAAGCTCCAGTTACTTTATTTTCATCAGCTCAGCTAAAGTAAATACTTACAGTTAGAAACATGCAGTTTAAATTAAAGGTCATGAGCAGTGTTTTTTCACTGCATGGTAGTTGGCTACACAGGCAGCAAGGTTGTCCTGTGTCGTGCTGGAAGCAATCTGGTTTTACACTGCCTGGACTTCTGTGACCTCTCCTGGATTCAGAAGGTTGATAGCTTATATACTGTATTGCTTCTTATATTCTTATTCCTGCTGCAGAAAGTTTCCATTAAAAGATGATTTGCTTGGGAGGCCAGTTTGCCTTTCATCTTGAGCATTTTCCTATGCATTCTGAAATCAATGCATTGGATAAAAGGCTTGAACAACAGATGTTTTTTAAAGCATGTGAACAAGGAGAGCAGGAGAAATGTATTTAATACATTTTATGGTGACGTGATTTTGGATCTATGTCTCCTGTTCACCTCTATTCCAAGCATGAACCTGCAACAAAATTAAATAGCAGGCAAGAAAGCTAGTAATAATGCTTAAGCTTCAAAGTAAATGCTGTTGCTTGTGAGAAAGCATTTGCGTTGGATGAAATGGCAGTGTAATTATCTAGTAGCAAATCAAAGTTCGATAGCTTGGAGCTTATCTTTGCACAGCATGCCACTTTTCCCCCTACCACCAGTGTGGCACATTTCTTTATCAACACTTCATTTCTAGTTGTTCATTTTTAAATAATCTTATCAAACCTTGACTTTGTTTCGTAGTGATTGTGGAAGGAAATTCAAATAGTAATTAAAATGAACCGACCAAAACAGTTCAACCAAAATATCCCCCAAAGTAAAATTTTGGGTAGTTAAAGTGAACACTGTGAATTCCCAGCTCTGGATTCTTTGTTTTATTAACACTTCCAGGATCAGCTTCAGTTTTGCACTGATAAGGGATAACAGTATACAAGACTTCTATGTAAAGAGTGCCTGTTCCCTAACTGAGTGAAAACAGGATTGCTGGTTATATGCACATGCACGTGGTACTTGTTCCACTGTTATAATAGTTTCCATTATTTGGAAGATTCAGAAAAATTAAATAGTTTAATCTTTAATATATACATTATAAGTTACTACCACACTTTTAAATAGTTCAATAAAAATTGCTTCCTTTACCAGTCAAGGTCTCTTATCTGATACCTGCTTCCTTTGCCTCCTTGGATGCTTCCTGTTTTCTGTGTCAGTCCCCACATCCCCTCCTGTATTTCCATGCACCTTTTCCTGTTATCATATGTTCTGCTGCAGCTGCTTCTCAGGTGCCTCTCCACCAAGGGAAGGCTCCTACACAGTGCCCCCAAAACACACTTTGCAGGCATCTATCCACGCCTCTTGAGGAAGGAGGCAGTAGCACTTACATCTCCAGGTATACTACCATGGAGTAACCTACACACCATTAACGATACACATCCCACATTTGAAGCCCCTCTTGTGTCTTTGCTTTGTCCCCTGCACTTTTTCTGTTGCGCCAGTGGCGCAAGAAATCCAACAGGAAAGCAAGATGAGTCAGGTCTGTGATAGTACATAGTTAAATCGTGTTTGTATTTTCATGTATGATTCAGTTACCCTCTCTCTGATGGCTCTTTCTATGGAGATAAAATGCGGAATGATAATTGGGATAAATCTGTTTAAGGAAGGATCCTGTCTGTTACATGTGGAAGTGCATCATCAGGGTTTCAGTAGGGTTTGGCTGTAAAACAGAAAGCCAGACAGACTGTGTTTGTACGGGACTGTCAAATACATCTTAGTTCATGAGTGTTTTCAACCCTCCTTTCTACTGCTTTGCAAGAGAAATATGACTGTTTATTTTAGTTACTTATGTTCCAACAGCAGCTGAGGTGGAATATCAAAAAATACTTTTTTAAAAGGTGGAAGCACATATGAGACACGACTATATGACCGGTATTTTCTTACAAAATTTTTTATTGAGGAATAAGTTTTGTTTCTCTTCCTTGTTTATTCTCCTGCTGCAGGGGATGGATGTGGGCACATGGTGATGTACCAAGACAGTGGGACCCTGGCATCCAAGAACTATCCTGGGACGTACCCAAACTACACTCTTTGTGAAAAGAAAATCCAAGTGCCTCCAGGAAAACGCCTGATCTTAAAAATTGGAGACCTGGATATTGAATCACAGAAGTGTGAATCCAGCTACCTTACCATCCAGAGCTCTTCAACATTGCATGGTATGTAAAAGATAAGACAGTAATCGATGCACGAACTGTTAAATGTGTGACTAAAAGCTAGCTCAGCAAAATGCAAGAAATGTCTGCCTCCATCCTTTCCTCCTCCTTTTCATATTCAAGTGTGTTCTCAGTATGGGCCATTGCCCCTCACACCTTATGTTGTTCTGCAGAGGCTGGGGATGCTGCCATGCTGCACTGCGGAGGTGCCACAGGGGCTTGTGCCCAGCTGTGACATATCCACCCAAGAGCTCTGCCCTCAGACCTGCAGAGCTGTACTGTCACAGCTTTGGTACAGCAAATATGTGGATCTGTATCAGCCTGGGTAGGGGAAGAGCTAGCTCATGAACTAGGCAAAGACAAGATGAGAAGCTGGAGTCAGCGATCCTGCATGTCTGTTTCCTAGTTCAGGGCTCAAAGGGGAGATAACCTTTGTTATTTCTAGCTATTAGTTACTGATAACCTTTGCTGATGTACAGGCTTTAATACTTGCAAATATTAAATGTGCACTGCTGGTCTGCACTCCTGTAAGAGATTTGCACAGGAAGATAAGTCAGTAATCTGCTATAGCTGTGCACTTAAAACAATCATAATGACAACAGGATCTTACCCAGGGAGAACCCAGGGCCTTCCTCAAAACAGTTTTCCCAGACAGTTGTTGCTGAAACTTTTGATTTGCTCTTTCTGGAAGAGTCAAACTGATTTTCAAGTCAGTGTGCCCTTTTTCAGAAGTCCAATTAAAATTCAGGGACGCAAGGAGTCCCACAGTGCAGGAATAAACTCATGAAATCACAGCTCATAAAATTTTGCCTGCTGGGAGTGGGAGATATCCCTTCAGTCAGCTGAGGCTGAATGTGTTGTATGGGGCTTATCAAACAGAATGGATTCAATGAAAAAAGACAGTGAAGAGACGAACTACACAGAGCCTCTGCAGGTTTTCCAGCTCACCCAGCTCATTGCTTAGCTCAGAAAAGTGAGTGGTTTCCCTAAGGTGGGGACTCATAAGATGTCTTAGTAGTAAGGACGAATGATTACCTTTCATTCATGAACATGATAGTCCTATTACTCATCCCATAAGATAAAATCAAGTGAGGTATTAAAGCCTTGCTCCCTAACCAAGGTAAAGGTAATTACTGTTCTCATGGGGGAGGTATTACATTTTGAAAGCGCTTCACTAAGAGTGGGCAGTGACATGTTGATATCTAAGCCTTGTATAGAGCTTGATTTGAGGAATAAGGAACATCTCTGTTAGTGTGTGCTGTGATTTTTTTGTGTTGTTTACTTCATTCTTTACTGTGAGGTTGGCGAGACAATGGAACAGGTTGCCCAGGGAGGTGGTAGGTGCCCCATCCCTAGCAGTGTTCAAGGCCATGCTGGATGTGGCTTTGAGCAGCCTGGTCTAATGAAAGGTGTCCCTGCCCATGGCAGGGGAGTTGGAACTGGATGATCTTTAAGGTCCCTTCCAACCCAAACCATTCATTCTATGATTCATTTCAGAACTGTAAGTAATGAGTTGTGTTCACCTAAAATAGTCTATCTGTACTTGGCAGTAAGAGATAGTTTAGTATTGCATTATCATATCTTTGAACAGTTTTTATTGATGCTATCTTGACATTTCTAATCAAAGGCTTTTCTAGGAAACAATTATAAATAAATATATTGTTTTCTGAAGTGAAAAATTAAGCTTACATGTTGATTGAAATTCTGGCTCCTTACACATCAGCCTGAAGACATCTTCACATAGTTCAGTCCTGCAGTTACTCTGTCTGAAAGCACAGAATACCTATGTATTATGCAATCAAATCCATATAATGAATTTCTTTAAAGTATTCCCACACCCATTTTCAGACCTGATTGGCAATGTCTGATGCATGCGGATTATAATTTACATCTCAGTAGCGAACTGCACAATTAGCAGATTTTGCTCACCTGATTAAACAAGTTTTATGGCTTAGGCAGATGTACCCTCTGTAATAGTTTTTGTGGTCTGCAGCTTGCAGACTTTCCCACTAGAATACCTATAGAATCTCTTTAGGTAAACCCATCCAAGACAACGTGGAAGTAGTGCTTTACGCATACAATCACGGTATTGCTTATGTTTTAAAAGACACAGAGAAACTCTGATCTCATATATGAATTTCAGTTGTTTCAACAGTTTTGCTATAGCTCTGGGTTTTAGTATGCATTTATGTAAGGAAAAGAAGATGTGTACGTAGGCACAGCTAAGTTTATTCAACCTGTTAAGTGTCCTTTTATATAACTGCTTCTGAGCACAGAACTCCCCTTCAAAACCCTCCCATCTACAGGCAGGTCAACAATCTTCCCTTTGGCCAAGAGTATACTAACCTTTGCCATCAAAATCCTTTCATAGGATGATGGAGAGTTAAAAAGATTTTGCAGGCCTTGAAAACATCTGAGCAATTAAAAACTAATCTTTGCGTGTTTTCTGTATTTGACCTGGGTTTAAAAAGGATAACTAAAAAGCTAAGTATGAAAACTGGCAGTGTGAATGTTACTCTTGTTTCAAATTAGCCAAGCAGCCTTTGCTCTTTATTTAACAGGTTTGCAATTATAAGACAATAAGGTCCAAAGGGAAATATGTTTTAAATACCATGCTGACCTCTTCACTTCTATAGAAGACAACAGAGTGAATGTCAGTACACTTACAAACATCTACTGAGGAGTGTATCTGAAGCTTAGAAGATTGGTCTGAGTCAAAATACTAGATTATGCGTGTAAATATAATAGTGTAAACAAGTCTTCAGATAACAAAGTATTCTTTTCCTTTCAGATTTCTCCCACATGTTGTCTTTACATTAACTTTACATTTAACTCTGATTCATTTATCATTATAACCTTCTGCTGGGATTCATGCAGCACAGCATGAGTAACTCAATTTGTGGTTGGTGTATTATGTTCCATGAAGTAAGGGAAAGCTGTTAGGTACAAATGAATGGATTAATTGATTTATGTTAGCCGTAACATTGATTTCTTCACTACTGTAGATCAGTGACTAAGGATTATACCACTTGCATGAAAGTGTTATTAAAATTCAGGACATTCCTCAAATTTTGTAGGCTGAGTATTACAAATATGATTGCATCCTAGCAAAGCATGTAGCATTGCTGTGTATGCAGATCTATTGAAGCCTCCCTGCTCAACTGCGACACAAATGTGACACTACAGTTCTCACCTTTGATAGTTCTCAGCTTTGATGGACCTGTGAAGGCAGCCATTGCATTTAGATTTCTCCAACATTGCAATCAAAAGATGGTCGTTAAGTAATATTTATGAAGCTCTAAAACTGGAGATTTAAAGTGACTGAACACTGTATCTCTGGGTTATTACTCTGCAGACTGTTTTCTCCAGTGTTCACTGGAGAAAGGAAACTGTAACAAGCCTTTTCTTTCAAACTGCAGCCAGACAGATGTGAAAATATTAATCACCAGTCAGCAAAGGTAGTCTAACTTCAGTTTTGGTGAAACTGAGTCACCTTTGTCTGACAATCCTTTAAATATTAGCACAGCTTGGCACATGTTGTCTCTAAGAGAAATAAATAAATGATCATGTTCTATTTCAAAGGTATAGCTTTGCACTGGATGAAAATACAGGGGTGCTTGTCCCACCAAAGTAATCTAAAATGAAAATTTAATATGAAGCATGATCTCATGCTGTAGACAAGGTGCAACCTTTACTGAAATGTTTTTCTTCTCAAGTTAATTGCATTATCTGAGCATATTAAAAATAACTGAGCTCTGAATAAGAGCTTCTGATTTTTTAATTAGTTAAAGGGATATGTGAAAACAAGATTAACCATGTTAGCCCTGCAGTTCTCAAGAACAAAACTTGCACTACTTATGAAGGTGTAATGTAAATGTTGTAAAAGTTTGCAGGAACTGCTTTTAGTCAGCTTCTTTTCATGTTTTTGTCAGATTTCTGTACGTCTTTTGACCCTTTTTTTTTGATTCCTCCCCCCCCTTTCCCCAACTAATGGCTTAGTATTTTTTCCCTTAATTTTGTGAAATGATCATCAGTCTTGACTGAAGAGAGATTAAAGGAAGAGATAAGTGCCTACTTACTTCTGCATTCACTTGCAGTCAGTAGGAGGTTGATGTGTTCCTCTGGGGTGGATGTCAGAACTGCTGAGTGACTAGTAATAATTTGGAGAGTTAGTGCAGTTAACTTGTTCTTGCATAATTTACGGCTGGTAACTAGCGTGAAATAGACAAATTGCTGAAAATGCTCTCTTCTCCCAGCACCCAGTTGCTAAGGGTTGCTATAGCTAAGGGTGTTACTGAGCATTACTGATGTGTGATGGCTACAGAGAGAATGCGTGTGTGTGTGTGCTTGTGTGCAGGAGAACTTAGTGCTTTTGGATGCCTCCTACCTGTCATTATGACTTGAGGAGAGTCATCAAACCAGTCTTCCCTTATTATGTACTGTTATAAATGTCTTGCTTGAATAAAGGGTGTGTCCAGATTTCTTTTTCGCCCCTCAAAGGAAACTTGTTATTACAGTATTGTTTCTGGTATTTCAGGAAATCCAAGCAAATGCCCGGACATGTTCTCACTGAAGATCAAGTTGAGTGGTTTCTGTAGTCAAAACTCTTCTAACAGTTGGGTTTCGCCTGAGTGGTAGCAGTGTCCTGAGGTTTCAGCTTGGGAAAGATTTATGCAACAAAAGATGCCTCCATTTGTTTTATCAAATGAACTCTTTTTTCCCTCTTAGCTGTATAAAGTGTATTGTGCATTTTTCTGTGGTTTTTGTTAAACAGCTGCAGTTCTTTACTCATGATTCCTAACTGTGCTGCTTTGGGTTTGGCTAAAACCACAGCCATGTTAGAAGTGGGGGATCTCACCTGAGGTCAAGCAGACAGATTTACAGCCTGTGCAGATGGCCTAGACTCTCCCTTTTTGAATTGTAATTACTTCTCCAGCCTCTCTCTTCCTGGATGCCTTTTTCTTTCCTTTACCACAGTCTTTGGTAACCCTTTAGAAACACTTATTGAATGTTTTATTTGTTTTTCCTAAAATGAGAAATGCTTACCCCTCAGCCTGAGGTCAGGCTGTGTTGCACAGAGTTATATGCTGAATAACCAGGCTGCCTCATCCTGACTACTCTGTCAACTCACATCACCTTATGTCCTGCAAAAAAGGACATAGATCAACACTTTTTGTCTCCTGGCATGTCTTTGCAGGTAGATGCTGGTTATCCCTTGTGCATGCAGGGTTGGAGCATAGATGACCTCTCCTCTCTGGGGAGAAAAAGAGTTACTGCTTATGAAAATGAAACATTTATGTGAATGTGGGATGGAGATGAATTTCAAGAATGCAGATGTTTTCATACAACAGATCATTGCAGATTTTGTGAGCTCTTTGTGAAAGACTTGCACTCTGAAGTGAAGCAAGCATAATCCAAGTTCATCATGTTCCTTGACCTTCTCCAGCTACTGAGGTACTTCCAAATTGTTTTATTTGAAAAAAAAAAACCCACCCGCTAAATATAAGGATCAGAATTTACAACATTTACCTCAAACAAAGGCATTAGGAAAGGGTAATCCTGGAGAGGCCAATCTGTTGGATCATTGCCGCACATTGCTCACCAGCCATGGCTTACCCTGAAAGTAAAGGCAGAAAAATTGGAGAAGATTCTCTATTAAACAGAAGACATAATAAGTTGATATCTAACCTGAGTTTCTCAAAGATCTCTGCGAATGTCAAACTGCAGATTTCAAGTAGTATTGAGAAATCTGAAAGCAGAATGGGCATAGTGAACCAGACATGTAATAGCTAAAGTGGAAAATAATTGCTTTTAAAAGGAAGCAAAAGCCTTACAGAAGACATAGAAAGGATTAAGAACTACAGAAACAAATAGCATGTAGGCATGCCAGCTGGTGTGAGAGGAGAGAGTCTTCTAGGCACAGCACTCCTTAAGGGAAGTAGAAAAATTAAGGAACGTAGTTCAACAAAGCAATCTCAGGAAATATGCCAGAGCCTGGTTGACAGTAGAAGTAAACTAGACCTCATAAAACCAGACAATGCTGTAAAGATCATCAGATTTATAAACCAACACTATTATGAAAAAGACAAAAGCAGTAGACTATTGCTAACATTTAAAAAATAAGCAACATGTAAAATAGTCTGTTAAGTCTCCAGAGGAGCCAGCCAAAAGATATCTACTAGGCAATTTGCTATGTATCTTGTAGGATGTTAATACTGCTTGGAGGCAGCGATTCCAAAATAAAGTATTTAATTTAAGCCACCTAAACCGTACCAACAGATCAGAAGTTCTGGACAAAAGGCATTCAGTGTTACTTTAATTATAGAGAATATTAAATTAAATACATTTGAAATCCTTAGGTCCCTAACAGCTCTCCTGCAGAATGAAATTAAATAAATAGGAAATAAGGAATCTGGAGCGAACAGAAGAAACCACAGTCAGGTCCACTAGTTATCAAGGCATGGAAAGAAGAAAAGACCCTGGCATCCAGATGTAGTAACACTAAAATATGGAAAACACCTACTCAGTTCCATGACATGCAATATAGCTGTTTATTAAATCGAACTCTTGCCTTTGTTCTTAGTAAACAAACCAAATAATCCTGCCTACTTACCCCAGCAGAGCTCCAGCCGAGTCACTTCAACAGGAAACAGGGAGAGAGATCAGCATTCACAACTTGTTTTTCAAGCTGAATATGTAAAACAGCCTACCTCACAACTAACATTAGAAGATGAAAAACTGATAACGTGATCTGGCAGTTCTCAAAAGGGAGCTTAGAAAGCTTTTGGCTTAGTCCCAGGCTTAGGAATTTAATGTTTATCCAGAGTCAAGTCCAAATGCTGCAGTAAAAGCTAACAGGGCCCTGTAAACAAGTTTCACATTTTCGTACCAGATATAAACGAAGGGTGTCTCCATCATCCTTCCATTCCACTGTGGTTGTACAGGATTCATATAGACAGCCTAAGGAAATCAATAAATCCTAGGTGGAATGGACAAAGAAGATAGGGGGCATGTATAAGTAAATGTAGGCAATAGAGTAGTGTTTTTGTCGCCTTGACTGGAAGCGGAAAATACAGAGTAGTAAATGCAGGTTTTAGGTGAATTTTAGTGTGTACCGATGATGATTGGTTTTAGTCTTCTAATGCCTATAAAATCTCACAATATAGGTATTCAAGGTAGTAGGTAAGTCAATGGGGAGCAAATCTACTGTGCATATAGGAAGTGCATCTCATTGAAGCAACCGCAGGCTGAAATGCAGAGACCCTGGGAAACTATCCTTTATCTGGCTTTACAACATTAAAGGAAGTGGAGGACTGCTGTATGAAAGTGTATTAATCCTAGCCCCCTTAGTTTTGAGCTACTGATGGGAATTTCTCAGTACACTGGAACTGTTCTTGGCAGATGATAACCATAGCCTGGTAACCCTTCTTGGATTTATTACTTAACAGTAGAAACATGTCTTTAGGCATTGCTTGCTGATTGTTTCTGAATTTTGACTTTCATTTGGATTATATAATTTTATGTGTCTTATTTTATTTTTTTGCATTTTATTGGGTTTGCTTATATGTGTGATTTGTTTGTATAATTGTCTGGAATGTAAGTAGACTTGCTACTGGAGGAGACACATAGCCCTGATCCAGCCAGCGTGTGACTGAGTGAATCAGCCGTCTAAATTATACCTACAGAGTAGGTAGGTCACTGCCAATCCCTGCGAGGGAGAAAGCCAAAGCGTACTTGTGAGAAAATACCTAGAGACAATCCTTGAAAGAAGAAAAGGACTAAGGCTTTCTCAGGTGTTTTATTCTGAAGAAATGCGATGCCTTCTTGTCTTCTTCCCCTTTCTCTCTCTTGATAAAAAAAAATATCTAAGTTAGCATTTTTCTTTCTCCCACTGCAATCTGACACAAAAGACCACCTCGAATAAATCACTCGTGCAGTTGTCTGATATGACACAGTGTCAGATGCTGTCTTTTTGATAAGTTCATTTCCTAAGCAATTTGTTTAACCCTTTTTATAGACTTTGTTGTCTCTAAGTCGTGAGTCATTTTTAACACATGAGTACTCCAGGGAAAAGTCACACTCATTGCTTGTTTCTCTGCCTGCCTTGCTTTGCTGTATGATTTTTGTAAGCCAAAAGACACAGTTCCTTCTTTGGTTTGTTCAGCTCTGCTGACAACTGGCTGTCATTGGCTCCAATTGGGCTGATCTTACAGTTGATATAAGGCAAATGAAATATTTGGGAAAGATCCCTCAAGAGAATCAATCAAAATGAAGATGCTCTTAGGAGCCTGTTAGGAAGGGCTCATCAAATTTGTGTCGTGCTGTGACTGTCATTTCTTGTGCCTCAGAAGTCATTTCCAAGTTGTATCCACCACCAGTAAAATGAGGTTGTCTAGGAAAAATCTAAGTGATCGCTTTTCATCCCAAGGACTTGCTTTAGGACACAAAAGCTGTCATTCACCCCAGCAGAACAGATGGGCTGAGGGCTTCTACAGGGACTTGTTTGTTTTTTCTCTTGGGGGAAAAAAAAAACCAAACCAAACTGTTTGCCATTTCACAAAAGCCTCTTCTTAGCAGTTTATATTGTAAGCATCCTTGGAAATTCAAAAGAAGTGTACACCAACTGCTTTGGATTTTCTGTGTCACCTGTGCCTTGAGTGCAGCCAGGAATAAGTGTTTGCACCCAGGTGTGGTGATAGAAGGCAAGAGAAAAGACAATCTGAAAAGAAAGCTCCCCTCGGGAACTGACTTCTGAAGAAGCAAATGCAATTATTAAGAGTCGCAGGCATGCCTACTGTCACAAGAAAGGAGTGTCCCAGAGACTATTCCAAGATACTGCAGTCCGTAGCTATAAAACCCTTGTCTAATTCAGTGTGAGCACAAGACTCTTGTCTCCCTGTCCTACTCCCTTCATTTTCTTCCTCTCCCTTTCTTTTTTGTTTAGAACTCTAGACCTGAACTGTAGACTTCAGTGGTCTGATGATGTTTATAAAGGGAAAACAAATCAAGAAATTTTCTGAGTAAAGTGATACAGTGATAAAGTGAGCCTTGTGATACAGTTCAGCTTGTGGCACACAGGTTCTTGAGGGTCAGGTACCCTGTTTGTGATCTTAGTTTTTCCTGAATGGCTGCTGTGCTACAGCAGCATGAGCTGTATGTGTCTGGAGAGTTTATCTAGGGGACCCTGTGTAGATCCTTTGAATTGTTTTTGAACATTCTGTTCTTTTCTCTAATGATTTACTGCTGGTTGTAAGCATGCTGTACTTCAAAGGCCAAAGGGCATTAATCATTCTCTTAAGGCGTATGTGATGAGAGATGTGGATGCTGGAATTGCTGCCATGGAGAGACAGCTGGATTCTGGCCACTCCTTGTCAGGGTAACTTTGGAGCTCATATCCATAAAGGGCTGAAGCCAAAACCCTTTTGTCAACAGGTGGATTGGTACTGAAGGAGAATGTGCATGTTATGAAACTCTTTGCTAATCATGAGAATATGCCAGCCTAATGATGTCATCTAAACTTTTGAATTCTTTTATGTTCTGTCTGTAGGGCCGTATTGTGGTAATGTAATGCCTGTCCCCAAAGAAATTATTCTGGACAGCAATGAAGCAACTATTCACTTTGAGAGTGGATCCCATGTGTCAGGGCGAGGCTTTCTGTTGTCCTATGCCAGTAGTGATCATCCAGGTAAAGTGAAATCCAACAGTAATAAAAGATTAGTGACATGGTCCCCTGTATTTAATTATCTTCTGTACACACATAGACTTCAGCCGGAATGTTTCATCCTTAATATTTCCAGATTAGCTTGTACCATGGTATTTCTAATAGCATGTGTGAAGAAGCAGTTCTAACATTAACCAGATATAATAGCTGCTGAAATCTTACCTACACAATTTGCAATGCAGGCCTAGTGAAAATAAAAATTAGTACCTTTTCCTTGAA
Organism: Psittacus erithacus; assembly: GCA_009867235.2. Taxonomy (NCBI): domain Eukaryota; kingdom Metazoa; phylum Chordata; class Aves; order Psittaciformes; family Psittacidae; genus Psittacus; species Psittacus erithacus. Next base: position 39,203 of record WYDI02031047.1, on the reverse strand, counting down.
GCTCCACTGTATTCTGAGCGCCAGCATCTACCATCCAGTGACAGGATGAAGAGATAGGAGAGATTAAGACTTGATTCTTACATTTAATACTCTGGGGGTATGTGCAACTTTGTTGAAGGTGTAAAGCATAAGAAGAGTAGAAGAGGGAGAAGGAAAGACTGAGGAGAAACCGTAGCTATTGCTTTCTATTTAATAAAATTGTTTTAAGTATTATACAGAGATACCTTTAAATGTAATGTCATGTTTAGCCAAATATTTGTCTGTATTTCTACATCCTGCAATGGGAATTGATATTTATAAACTTTTCACAGATCTAATCACATGTTTGGAACGAGCTAACCACTACACACAGACTGAATACAGGTAAAGAGTGTTTGCTGCTCTTTGTGTTCTGGCTTGCTTTTCTCTATCTGTTATCTGGTCCAATTGTCAGAAAATGTCATATAAGGCAAATACAGTCTTGGATTTCTGGAGAAGGGAATTCTTTTGAGCTCTGATGCTCAAAGGCCTGGTTGTGAGAAGCAGTAGTGCAGAATGGAAGTCCGTGGCCCAGAAAAATGAGGCAATGGAGTTACAGAGCTCTCAGCAATTCTCATTAGGGCATACATATACATGGTATATGTAAAAAGAATTTCCACTTTGAAATTCAAAGTAGCCTTAAATTCCAGTGCTTCTCCTGAGAGCAGATCATGTCCTAGCTGATACAAGATTATCTGAGGACAAGCTATAATTTCTTGGTTCCTTGAACTTTGTGATAGGATTTGAAATGGTAATAAATTGTGCTTTTCTGGCTGCTGCCTGGATGTGCAGGTAGGCTTCTTATCTGGGCTGTGCTGGAAACTCTTGTGATAGCATTTCTAGAACAAGAGAATTAAACAGAAATGCCCTTGCAAAACTGCTTTTCTGGTGCTTTGTGTGCAGTTCACTCATCAACGCAAGGGTGTATTTATTTAAACCTCCTAGACTCAGATCACCAGCCAGAACTTACTGCTTTAATATTTATTGGTTTGAGAGCATGTCTTTTGTACAAGCTCATTTTTGTGTATCATCGCTACAGTTCATTTTTTAAACAAGCTTCTCTTCTCTCACTACAGCAGATACTGTCCTGCTGGCTGCAGAGACATAGCAGGTGACATTTCTGGGAATATCGAAGAAGGATACAGAGATGTAAGTGCACAGGATAATGAGGGAAAATTTGTAAAGACTGAACAGAGAAGCATCACACAACTGGGTTTCAACATTTGTTGCTTGACTTCTGTCAGCAATTCCTCCCAGCTGTGTTAAATATACCTTTTATTATCAGTATATGAGTATGTTATCAGTATATAAGCACACAGGGACACATTTCAAACAAACCAATCAATGGTGTGAGAGCAAAGTCCATTCATTGTCAAACACACCTACTGACTTGTGGTTTCTGGCTCTCTGGAAATGCCCCACATAAGGTTTGTGCCTCTTGAGGTAGTTCTTATGGATGTGCTAAATATTCCTATGACTTCAACTTTTACTTGTTTGCAGTCTATGTGCATTTCCGTAGTAGGAAAATAAAATACACTGCCTAATCATCTCCCACTGATAACTACCAACCTCTGGGGTTGTTCTAACTGCTAGCTTTTTAAAGCAAAGTAGTTGCCTGAGTGGCTGCATTTACCCACGGTTTGTATCAAACAGTGCTTTGCCTTCTCTGTGCCCCTCACCCTGGACTCTCCTCCTGTCATGGCTGTGAAATCTTTTTGTCTCTCACAATGCAGCAAGTTTAATCATACTACTGAAGTAAAATCCCACCCTATCACAGATGTTGCTGAGTTTCCAAAATGTCAGTGTTCATGTTTAACCTGTTCATCCAGTTATTCAAGCACTCTGCTCCAGCCAGGAAAGTGGCAGAGCTAAAGAAACAAAGAAATGCCACTTTACATTCTCATTATCTGGAGTTATGCCTGCCCTTTCTTGGGGTGATTAGAAAGAAAAGCAGCACATGGCATGACCTCATGCAGCTCTTATCTGCGGTGAGGAATTTTTGAATGAAATTTTCCCTCCATTGCTAAGGGCGATTCAGCTTTTCTGATGGGAAGAACCTGCATGGTTCCCCTGGAGACCTGCTGCCTTTGTGTTCCCCCTCTCCCAGCCCTCCCTGGGGGGGACAGCTTGCCATATAGCTTGTCCAGTAGCATAGCCCAAACTGGGTCTGTGTGAATGAGACCAGTCTCTGCCCGCAGCCCCTGAGAGTGTCTGCTTTGCACCTTTCCGCTGGTCTTTCTCTCCTCTGCCCAAGCCTAGGGGTATGTTATTGCCCCCTGATTCCGCACAAGTTGTTTTCCCTGTATTTTTCAGCACTACCCACATGAGACACTGGCGCATGGACTATACTTAAAACTGAGCGGCAGCTACTCAGCACATAGCCAAATCTCCTAACGTATGTCATGACTCAGATCCTAAGGTGCAATAATAGATAGGTCTGCCTTCAGGCAAGTCCATCACATAATTACCATTTTCTCTTTGCAAAGAAGAGTTACCTTGCCTTTGACTTTGTTTTCCTAAGGAGTGACACAATACTTATTAGATTAAAATCTCACAGCACCTTCTCAGAAGTAGATTATTTGCTTTTTTATTTAGGGGGGGAGAGGGGGGAAAAGGTGACTTTTGGAAACATTTTCCCAAAGATTACTGTTCTTCCTCCCTCCCCGCCTCTTATGCCTCTTTAGCCTTTGCCAGATTTTATGGGCTCTAACACCTTTGTTCTAGTGGCTTGGAAGTGAAAGGATTAGCCGGTTGTCAGACTGATCCTCTGAGCTTTGGCTTCTGCCTTTCAGACCTCGCTGCTGTGCAAGTCGGCGATACACGCAGGCGTTATTGCGGACGAGCTGGGCGGGCAGATCAGCGTCACCCAGCAGAAGGGCATCAGCCACTATGAAGGTGTCTTCGCCAACGGCATCCCCTCACATGAGTGAGTACCAGCACACTGGGGGACTGGCTCCAGGAGCAACCTCAAGGGCACAGAGCTCTGCTCAGACCAGCAAAAGCAGATGGGGATGCCTTTTTTAGGAGGAGAAGCTGTTAGGTGTAGGTCTAGGGGCTTTTGGGCTTTGTTCCTATGGATTTATTGAAATAGTGTTGGCATTTGATATCATAGGAAATATCATATAGGAAAATGTTCCAAGTTTTCAGTGGCTCTATACCATGTAATGTGGTATTTTCTTCTTTTTTCTTTCTGTTCCTTCCAAAGCATATTTGCAAATTACTTTGCTAGCAGATACATGAACGTATGATGTTCTGCAACAAACACCTTTAATCGATGTGCTAATAAATCATGATAAATTCATGTTAAAGTTTAAAAAAAGCTAGAAAGAGTGAATAAATGAAAAGTGCAGTTGAGCTGTAGGGGATTTAACAAACAACTTCTTAAACATTGTGCTTTTGTCATGTTCAGAGTTTTACTCTCTTAGAATATTTATAGCAAGGGTGTTACAGTTACCACTTATCTTCTGACTTTTAATTGTACTGTTGTTGAAGTAGAAATAAATCCTCTAATCTCTATCCAGCACAGTAAGCCCTTCCAGCAACTGCCTTTGTTACTCCTGTTGGTTTATATTTTTTAGTTTCAAATGTTATCTGGATTTTACATGAGGAGCTTTTTTTTTTTTTATAGGAAGGGAAATCTCAGTCCCATCGCCTGTAACAGCCAAGGGAATGTGTCTTTTTTATACCTTTTCCTGGTTTGCCCATGATTTCTCCTCACGATCCTGGCAATTTTATAGTCATGGATTCATTCATGAAAAAAACCAACCAACCATTCATCTGGTTTGTTGCTGTGTTTAAACTTCAGCACACATAGACATGCTTTATATATAATAGCAGTGGAGTATAAAAGCTGGGTAGGATGTAGACCACTAGCTGAAGGCCTGTGAAGTCTAAATATTTCCTGGTTTTCTTGAAAGCTAATTGCCAAAGAAAATTAATAGAAACTTGTCTCAGGCAGAGGAGGACTGAGAGCTCAGCTCAGGCACCAAGTCCCTCCATAAAACAAATAATGCAGATTCTTTCCACAACACACGCCAGCATAGTGTAACCCTAAATTAAATGTTTTGTGCCTTATCTAAAGATGTTACAGAACTGTTTACATAGAATCGTATGTTCATGATCCTTGAGAACCCCAGAAGGAGTAATTCGGACAGTAGCATATAAAATATTATAATGAAAGGCAGCCAAGATTCCCATTTGTATTTTTTTCACAGTACAAAAGCTAGTGGGCAATGAATTAAATGTATAAGGCAGCAAATATACACGTGCTGTACAAATATGCAAACACTGTTTGTATAATTAACCTGTCACCTTGCTGCCAAGTGTCCTTTTAATGTTGCTATTCACAAGATACCCTATACATTTCATGTGGATAATAGAAGTACCCCCAGAGATGCACATTTTTCTCTGTTACATCAAGTGGGAAAACTCCCATTTCCTTGAAGCAGAGCTGAAACCTGTGCTTTCAGGCTGAAGCCAGCCTCCAGGGCTCGGATTTAGCTCATTTAACGTGAGGCCCCTGAGACAGCACCCTAAGGAAGAGGGCAGCCCCCTCAGCTCTCCTGCATACCAGGCACTCCTTCAGCATGATGCACACTTCAAGGGGACTGAATTGCCCGAGGACACTTTCTACAGATGACACAGGGAGCCACAGGTAAACAGGTTCACACTAGGTTGGATGCCTGCAAATTAGATGGCATGGATTTTGAGACAAATGGGAGTGTGAGCATAGAGCTTCTGGGATGCTTTTGCTGCTCTTGGGAGCTGGGACAACCCTGGGAGCTGACGAACTGCTGGTGTGAGCTCATTATTCCCGGAGAGAGAAATAGGAGGCTGCAGGGGAATCCTTTTATTTCAAACCATGAAAAAATGTTCCTAGAAACAGTGGGCCTATTTACTAAGAAAATGAACCAATGCATTTCATGCTTTAAAAAGGCTTTTACAAGAGGTATTTCCAAAGCTGCAAGGCTTCCCTGTCCTAGGGGTACCTACACACTGCAAGAAATTCCTGCTGAGCAGCCGGTGACAGCGAGGAAAAATTGGTGCTTGAACAGCAGTGCTTTAAGAGCTTTTTGGATGCCCTTAAATAAAAGCTTACTCAAGTTTTAAAAATCTCATTTATAGTGGGTTTCAGTATTAAAGATTTAAATTATTTAGTGACTTGAGCTGAAACCGACCTCATCAACAGCTGCTGCTGAAGCGCATCAAGCTGTTAAGTATCTGTGTTGTAATGTGACAGTGGGGTTACAGCGCATTCCCTCACCAACCCACAAGAGCTGACCTTGACCTCCCTGACTCCATTTTTCAGTGCCCTTGTTCCGCTCCAGCATCTGTGAGGTTTTCAGCTCTTATGATCCATGTATGGACCTGCACCCGCAAATACCATAATGATCAAGTGGATGGATTTATTGGGCAGTTTTGATACCCCAGTACAAACATATGGGGGGGTTAACTTTGTGATGTGACCTGGCCTGCAACTGTAGCGTGTGCACATGAAATCATTTGTCTTTGAAAATGCAGGAGACCACATACTCATGAACTGTGAAAGATGAGATTCAGGGTTAACCTGCACTGCTTATAAAAAGCTTCCTTGAGACCACTCAGAACAAAATTATACTGACAGAAATTTACTGTGGGAAGCAGCATTCTTTTTGTGCAGAGCTACTGGCACAGGGCTCCAGTGCAGTCCCACAACTGGTACTGTGGGTGAGGCAGGATCCTGAAGGTTGTCAGGAAAATGAGGAACATGGGGAAAAAGCATCCCTTAAAGGACAGAGTGAAATTTGTGTGACAAATGTCACCTGTCATGTTAGAAAATTGATAAATTGCCACTTACTGAATTAGTTTGTCCTCTTCAGTGACTTGCAGAATTATAGCAGATATATTTCAGCTTGGTTGCATGGCTTTATAGACCTTAGGAACACTAACCTCCTCTGCAGCCCTCTATTTGAAAGGGATCTGGGTGACTTTTTTATTACAAAGCTTTATCTCATAAATAAGCATTTGAGGAGGGCTGTGATTTCTGTTTTGGGTAGGTTTTACTGATTACCATACGTATTTATTTTCTTTTTGCTTGAAATGGATAGCTTTTCATTCACTAAGAAAGCAAAATTTGTTTTGGCTGTAACGTCAAACTGGTTTGGAGTGAGCAGAGCACATCTGATTGCCTCTGAGGATTGCCTGGGGAAGTAGATGTGGGAGGGAGGGCTTGAGTTTCTCCTTCTAGCTACTCTACCGCCTACATGCCCAAATAAATCAGCTTCCTCACAGTGCTCTCCATCCTCTCTGAAGGGCTTCGTTTGCCTGTAGTCATTAGTTTTCCCTCAGTGACAAAGAGGCAGTGTTTTTATTGACCTTGACATGGGACCACTTTCCCATTCCCCATTTGCAGTGCTCTCAAAACATACAGCCATGCCCACAACTGTTAGCCTGCAGACAGTACCTTGGGGGAAATTTTCCTGGCCAGCAATAAAGAGCAGCTTGAAAAGGAACTGTCTTGACACTTAAGTGTGGAAGTTGTTTTACTGCTCAGTCATGCTGGCCATGGCTTTTCGAAAGGGGCAAGTGATGCGTGCAGATAATCACATTATCTGTGATAATCACAGATCTGTGATCTGTGACATTGAAGGGGTCAGATTTTCCTGAAATTCAAACAAATTTCATGTTTAAGCCTGGGCTTTTATTTTTATTAGGCAGATAGTCATCACTTCTAGAATGAAACCTCAGGGGGCATCTCATTGGAAATCAGAAAGTTGCTCTTTAGGAGGCCAAGGAAAGCTCAGCTTTCCCTTACTATTGTGATTTTATCTTGTCCTGCATTGTGCAAGGTTGTATGGAGTGACCCAAGAAATGACTTTTCTCCTTAAACAAAGCAGTCCATGTCAGGAGAAGGAAGAAGAGGGGAGCCATAGATGTGGTTCTGTTAATGGAGCAAAATGAACTATTCTTGATGGGAGCTGTTGGTCATGGTTCTAACAGAACTGGTTCCCACATAGGTTAAAACAAGGAGTAGTTTTCATTCATTCATTCTGGCTATAGTACACCTGTATCCCAACTAGGAATGAGCTGGCATGGTTTAGTCACCATCACATGTAACCCTTTCACAGTGCTTGATGCTGGGTTTTCTTCAAAATAGAAATCGACTTAGACTAATAGAAAGTCATTGGCTTCAGTGCAGTTGCTCTGATTTAATGCAAGTGAGAAGAGACCTGGGCCCGGTAGCTCCAGGCCCTATTAGCTTCCCCAGTCCTGTCTCTTTTGAGTGCTCTTATGTTGCTGGTCCAAGGAGCAGAAGGGGAAAGCTTTCCCACAGCAGTACAGGGCCTGTGCAGATGAGAAAAGCAGAAGCGTACAGCAAGAGTAACAGGCTGATGGGATGGGGAGTCGCTTTAAAACATAACAAATGCTCCAAACCAAGAAAAAACTGATCTGAACTCAGTCACAGTGGGAGATGCACAAAAGTGTTCTCACTGGGTTGGTAGGCAGCCAGCAAAGTAAGTCATTAGCTGGCCAGAAATATTTTGCTAGATAAACAGTGATCCTGAAACTGTACCTCGGCATTCCTGTGACTGCCTCCTGAAAGGCTGAACTATCTTTTTCCTTTCTTACAGTGGGTCGCTGTCAGATAAGCGGTTTATGTTTACTTCAAATGGTAAGAATAATGGCTTTAGTTATTCAAATTTTACCTTCTTAGTTAAGTATTTTCTATAGAAGATTTGAAAAGTAATCAGGAGAATGCCAGGCTGTGTCTAGGAGGGATATTTTAGGACAGCAATCTTTTAAAACTGGCAAGTGAATAAAAAAATTGAAGGGATATGAAGTGAGCTAGGAAAAAAACAACATAGAATAGGAATAGGTCATACGTACATAGACGAGAAACAGAAATAGTATTCTGCTGTTACATTTCTGGTGCCAGCATATGAAAAATGGCAATCAGATAATCCCATTTTCATGTACTTCAGGCAGCAGAAAATGAAAGCAGTTTTTCTTCAGACATTTATAAACTCCATCTTCGTTATACAAGAAAACGAAAACATAGGAGGAATGAAAATATATTTACATTGCACTGATACAGAACGAGTTTTTGTTTATGACTTTCCAAGATGCAAAAGCTTCTTTAATCTGTCAAGCTGTTCATTTGCATAAAACATAGTGAAGAAGGGGAAAAAGTTCACGCTTGTTCATTTGAATTATATTTCAGTCATCTGAGATAAAATCATTTACTATTCCACTGAAAACTGTAAAGCATGTACAGGCCTTTGAAACTGCCAGGGAATTATTTTTAACTTCATTGAAACCTTATTCCACTGGTCTGTTTTCTCTGAAGAGCCTTGATGTGCAGAAATGTTGTGGGTTCTTTGGTGGAGTTTGTAATACTTACCTGCAGCTATTATCCTCATGATATCACCTCCTGGCAGCAGTATCAAGGAGCTTCTCTGATGAGTAACTTTCATAGCCCTAATTGCAGGTGAGAATCATTAAATATTTACAGTAAAGTGCTCTTTTCAGTACAATGCCTTCATCTGAGAAACATTTTGTGCAGCAAAATTAGTTAATGCCAATCTCTAAACGTAAATATTATGTTTCAGAAGAAAAAAAACCCAAGAAGTCTTCAGAGGAATGAGAAAAAACTGCAGGGATTAAAAAGCAAAATGGCAAAAACAGCAGATGTAGTCAGGAGGAGTCATCTATGTAGGAGTTAAATTGGTAAAGGAGTGGGCCCGCAGCACTCTGGTACTGGATCATCCACTACAAATTGACTGGCAAACACACAGCTAATGGATAGCATCAGGCTAGCGCTAGATTAAGCAACATCTGACTTTGCTGTTGTGGGTGGTCTTCATATGTTGCTAGCCTAACATAAAAATAAGCTGTGAAAATGCAAAATAACTCCTTCGGCCTGTCTGTCTGGGGACTTCTAGGCTGCAACAAATCTCTCAGTCTGGAAGAGGGATTCCTCTCCAAGAGCCAGATTACTGCATCTTCCTACTGGGAGAACAGCAATGAATTTGGGCAGCTATTCCAGTGGTCTCCTGACAAAGCTTGGCTTCAAGTCCCAGGACTGGCTTGGGCCTCTAATCACAGCAGCAGTCGTGAATGGTTGGAGATAGACCTTGGAGAGAAGAAGAGAATAACAGGTATGTTATTGTCGCTGGTTTTTGGAAGCTGGAGGGGAAACTGAATGCAGCTGAAAAGCTAATAATGCAGTGTTTCTTTCATTAAATGTAATGAAATGATCTACATTGAGGAATATTATTTTCTTATTAAAAAAAACCCCAAACATGGCTATTTACAAGACTGGTCTTCCTATAGGGACATAAGATTGAACTCAGCTGTCATGTGTGCCTGATCTGTAAACATGCTGTTAGGCTCAGAGCAAGATACTTAACACAGTGACCAGCAGAGTCTGGATGGATGATAAATGATAAAGTCATAGCCTTTGAAACAATGGCCCAATGAAAGAAGTTCCTGTTTCCATCTCCTGGTTTAATAAAAATGTAAACTACAGTTCCTGCTAAAGATATAAAGACTCCTGGTACAGACTGTAATATCAAAAAAAGCAATTAACATTTTTTGAGTCATTAAGTTGGACTCTGTTAAACATTCCATTGCTGTAAATTTACAATTTAGAAGTTATTTCCATTCTTCTCCCAATTTTTAAATTCAATTTTAACACGGTTTGAAAAGTAATTTTAAACTTTGTAGGCCAAGTTCTCTGAACTGTTTTGGCCTCTGTATTTGCATTTAAAAATGTTCCTTTTAAACAAACACCTAACAAAAGAAAACGTATTTTGCATTTTGTTAAAAGGGATTAAGACCACTGGTTCTGGATACATGACATTGAATTTCGACTTCTACATAAAGACATTTACAATGAACTACAGAAATAACAACTCGAAATGGAGAACTTACAAAGGGATTCTGAGCAATGAAGAAAAGGTGAGGGAAAGTGGGAGGGGTAGGAAAATACAGAGCAATAATGTGCATGCTGCTTTGACACTGAAGGGCAGGCTTTCACTGTCAAGAAAGATTAAGAGTTTCAGACTTGTCTAGACTTGGGTTGCCTTCGCCAGTGTAATTTACGGCCACGGAGTAGATAGTGAGCTTGTCGTAACAAGGAAATTATCCAGGGCTTGCTCAAGTTGTGAGACACACACAGGGAGGCATGCGTATGTCTGTATCGTCCTCTTAAAAGAATGGTGTAATTAAAGCTGTGCAACAGGCTGTTTGGGCAAGTCTTTAGCTCAGCTCAGCACTTGCCTACGCTGGCAACACTGTACCAGTGCAGAAGCATTGGTCAGTATGGCACCAGCAAAGCTGAGGTTCAGCTTTAGATCCACCAGGATGGTCAGCCTACCCCCCCCACACACACATGCAAAACAACTGACTCGGGTAAAAGCACAATGCTGCTGGTGAAGCTGCACCTGTGGGCCAAGCTTCTGCTCAGGCTGTGTTATGGTCACCAGGGCTCTCTGCCCCTTGCTGGCAGCACCCTGCTGACACAAGTGGGCACAGCCTACCTCTGTTAGAAACTGTTGTAGCTGAACGTAGAATAAATGTTTTTACACCAGGATACCTGTCCATGCAACAGCTTTCACTGGCTTTAGCAATGAACAGACAAAAGCAGTGCACCTAGCTCCTGTAGACAGTGGATATGGTGCGCAGGTTTGTCTGGTAACCTTTTTCCATGAAAACCTGATGTTTCCTTTCAAACAAAAAAACACCCAACAAAACAAAAGCCCTCCTCCTTGCCCCACAGGGTTCAGAGTCAGACCTTCACTCATCAGTTCTGTGAGAGATCAGCACGCCTCACAATATGGCTCTACCTGATCCTCAGTCCTGATGGCAGTTTAGAAAGCTTGGTGGAGCTGTAGAGAGATTTCCTGCCAGCTCTGATTTGCTCAGCTTGTATGGCAGGAATTTCACTGTGCAATGTTAACTAGTTTAATATTTTTTAAATGTTAAACTAAGGGGCTGTTGGCCCAAAAAGTGACAAAACAACCTAGCAGTGGCTGAACTGTGGATGCTAGCTATTAAAAATCTGCAGGCTTGCAGTTTTCTACAATGACTTGTCATATACAAACAATCCTAGGAAAGTATTATATATGATCTTAGTTTCAGCTAAGGCACATGACAAAACCTGTCCCTTCAGAACCCCATGTGGCCTGGCATTTTATCTTAAGATATGCTGAGCCCACTTCCCTATCTCATCAGGCTTTTTAGTTTTCCTCGATCATGCTGAAGCATCTCCAAGAAATAATTTTGCTAGGACTACTGTTCTGCACACTTGCTGTGCTGGTTCTAGGAAATACTGTATAAATGCAGGGAAAAGGAGACACAAATGTGTAGTTAACAGTCACTCTTCAAGCTTAATACAGAAAACTGACCATTTTGCTAAAATATATAGAAATATTTCACTTAAATTTTTCCTTTTTACATTTTTATCCCCTGTTGCACAAGTAAGGGCAACAGTACTGTTGTACAGTACAGTACAACAGTGCTGCAGTACTATTAAATAAAAAATGGTAGCATTATTATACCAGCATATATTAACTAGAAATTACATAGAATTGAAAAAGAGTGAGAGTCTTTCTTCTCTGAGCTAACAGAAAAATGTCATCATCTGTCAGAACTAAAAAAGATTATTTCTTTCCAGAACTCTCAATTCCAAATATCCAGGTTATTGCTACATTAGTTTTAGGATAATGAAAACCTTTGAAGTTGGATGTCAGGAGCACTTTGAAGGGAGAGACTTAAACCAGAGCAAACAAAGTGTTTATGTTTTGTTGCAGATATTCCAAGGCAACTCCAACTCTGGTGATGTAGTACGCAATAACTTCATCCCTCCAATAGTGGCCCGTTATGTGCGAATTATCCCTCAAACTTGGAACCAAAGAATAGCATTGAAACTCGAGCTGATGGGTTGTCGAATTATGCAAGGTATGGGGGTAAGCATTGCTCCCCATGGTGCCTCCAAAGGCCCCTGTGCTGCCACAGTGCCACTGATGCGCCCTTCTCTTTTGCAGCTAATAGTTCATTTACACATTCAATGTGGCAGAAACCAAGCCAGAGCACAGAAGCCTCCCTTGGAAAAGAGGACAGGACTGTTACAGAGCCCATCCCATCAGAAGAAACTAACTTGGGTAAGATGAGCTAGCGCTGCATTTTCTCAAGGATGTGTCACACCTTCAGCCCAGCCTGAGAAAACTTTAAACTTTCCCACAAATCAGAACTTTTCCTTTCAGACTTGATTAAAGGTTAGTGGCAGAGAGAAGAGGGAGAAGCATAGGTTCTTTTTGTCTTAAGGCATGAAAAGATATTGATGTGTGAAACAGCCAGCTTTTGTTTCTGTGCCATATGGTTATATGCTGTGCTTGGTAGCTGGTTCAAGGGACCACACTGAGCACTCAGCAGTTTTGTGGATCCTCACTCTCTTCCTGTATTTTGTAACTTTTGTATACATAAGGCAATGGTCTCAAAAAATGTTACCTTCTCTCTACACAGCCATGACTTTTTGTAGAGCAGATCACCAGCGCTATGTAGTGCGGAGTAGTGCACGGCTGTGTAATTAAACACTTTCCCAGAGTGCTTGTGCTCATGGGGACTCAAGACAACCACATACTTCTTCCTGTATTTGTAGTGTTTGTATTTTAGTGTTGTAGAGATAACTTCTTAGATTTAAAAGCAAACAAACAAAATTTGTTTCTTATACTGACTGTTTGGTGGACTCATAGCCAGGCAGGAATTACCAGACCCAGTACACCAAACCCTGCTACCCATTAGGTAGCTGATAATTGTAGCAATCACTGTAAGAAAAAAGCTCTTCTGAAAGTGCATTGCTCTGACTAAGAGCAATGTCCATCTGTGCAGCGATATGGGTAGATTGTATCCGTGTTCACTGAAAATGAAATCAACTGAGATTTCATCTGCTAAATTGTAAATACCCTGTGGACATATGTACTACCTTATTTTCACAGCCTGATAAGTGTCTGTAGGAATAGCAGGAGGTGCACTCCTGACACAAGAGCCATCCCACTGCTAGTTCTCAAATCCCTGCCCTAAACCATGTTGTGTTAGAATTTACCAGAGGCTAAACAGATTTTTCCCTAGCTCCACTCCAGGAAATCTTTGAACTGTTTTGACTGAAACGTTTCAGCCAGTTCAGAGCGAGCCAGATACTCAGCATGTAAAGTTGCAGCCTCATTTGACAGTTTCATAAGCAACAGAAAACAGTGTGTATAAGTGGCTTTTTAAAGATACCTAGCGTGTAATAAGAAAGAACTGCTCTTTGTAAGGATGCATATAGATGTTAAGTCAAGTGTCAGCCTTGACAAAGTATGTTTAACTCTTCTTCTCAACACTGTTCCACATAGGTCCGTAGCAACCAGGTATGGCTGAGGAGTGGTCTTGCAGTTTTCTAGTTTTACATTTTCATGCTCTCTTGCACGGGGTGTTCCTGCAAGATTACCTGCCTCTAGCTGTATTCTCTGTAGTAAAAATTACCAGCTTCAGAGTAATTTGCCTTTTCAACTTTTATCCTTTTTTTTTTTTCCCTTCTGCAGGCTTGAAGCTTACAGCTGTAATTGTCCCCATCCTCATAGTGCTGTGTCTGTTCCTGTTCTCTGGAATTTGTATCTGCGCAGCTCTACGAAAGTAAGATACTGACTTTTGTCATTGGAGCATTTGTGGTTGCTTAGCTAGCATGTCCAACTACGTGCCCTCTTTCCAGAGCCTCTTTTCCAGGGAGCTGGAAATTGATCCTGTTCCGCAGTCTTCCTTTTACATAGAACTCATGTCTTGTCTCTGTAAACTGTGTTTCTTTTTGTACACCTCCCTTAGTTCAGACAAAAATGAAGGCAAAGCAGGTCAGAACTGCATACCCCAATTTACAGGTCAATGTAACCAGTAACTGTTTTCTTCAGCCTACAGATACCTACAAATACTAAGGTGTTAAGCAATCTAAAACAGATTAGTTTCCACACCAAAGCCAAGTAAAAATTCAGTGAAGGGAGAATTTGAGCTATCTATCTGGATCATTTTCTTTTATTTCCCTCCTGTTGTGTTTCCGCTTCCCAGTCCCTTAAGTTAGAGCACTTAATCAAGCAGGCTGAAAACTGAGCCCAGCTATAAGGAGTTGCACACGTACACTGGTAAGTAGCTAAACCCAAGCCACTTCATTTCACAAGCCAGAGTGTAAGAAGCACTGCTAGCTATGATTCCTGCTAGACGTCCATTCATATGAACCTCCACTTTCACGCAGAGCCAGGAAATGCTTCTGTGAGCAGATGGGGATTTGAAATATAAGCAATGCCCTCGTGAATTTGCTTCATCACTAGCAGTACCCAGCTCTGCCCTGGATTACCGGTAAATCCATAAACTAGCCAAAGAATTCAGAAGAGCAGACCCAAAACATACCCTGGAGTGACACATATAGACATGGACACATCAAATCGATGAGTGCCAGACACAAGAAATTTGAACACTGGCACTCACAACTTGCATATAAATGGGGAAAACCAAAATGTCAAAGCACTGGTTTGCACACCTTACATTCTAGTAATCATCAGCCTCCAGGAACTCAGTGAAGTGTTGTCCTCAGTAGCTAAGCACAAAGGCACTCTCTGATGGAGCTAAGGCATGAAGCTGAAATCCTGTAAGTGCCCATGTTTATGAATGCTTTCCTCTCCTCACAGGCGAGAAGCCAAGGGACTTTCTTATGGATTATCCAGTGCTCAGAAATCAGGTTAGTGGAGAATCCTGAGCTGTGTCCTGTCCTGTCCATTGGGCCTATGGGGAGGGGTTTATGCAACTAAGCATGAAATGCTTATGAAATAGTATCCATGTTTCCTTGTTCAAATTCACCTTTTCATACAAGGGAAACAGCAAGCAGTAGTCCCACTTGTGTCATCCTAGCGCCGTGCCCTGAGAAACAATATAATTTGGTTTCTATGACAGAAAGGCAATTAGCAAAAGATCTATTATACAAAGTGCATGAATTAGCATCTAGGAGTGCTCCCAGGTGCCCTTCCTTTCCTTCTCTTCTCCAAAATACCTGTTTTGCAGAAAATTGCTGCTTTCCTTTTCCCCACATCATAGCAGATTGCCTTTCTCCAAGAAAGCAAGAGCTAATAATTTTTTATGGCTTTAATATTTCCATCTCACTGCCCTCCCTGTTTGGGACTGTATTTATAAAGTCTAACAATACTGAATTGTACTTCGTGTGTAAAATCTGAATAGAGGATTGGCTTGAGGACTATGCTTTAGGAGATGCTTGCAAAACCCTAGTGAAGTATATTCTTTGTCTTGCTCAATAACACTTTTTAGTGCAGTATCCTGTCACCTTGGAAGCTGGGGCTTAGCTGTTGTTCCTGGCCAGCCAGCTCTGTGGAGTAATATCTTTCTAAATCTCAGCTTTCCATAAAAAAACAAAACCACTAAGCAATTCACATCTCTCTTGACAAGTGCCTCGCAATAGCTCAGCTCTGAAATTTCATCCCTCAGCAGGTGCTGACGTCAGTGAAAGGAATGCTGTTACCCACTGCAGCTCGCCCTCATTAGAAAATTAATTTGTACTTAACATCATATTTGCTAATATGATTTTTCAAGGTCACATCATAATCCTTTCTCACTTGCTAATGAGGACAAATCCCAAGAAAATGGAGATACCCTCTTACCCAGTCAGTTCATTTGTTGCAAGTGCGCTTCATAAATCAAGCTCCTAAGCCCTTGTGGACTAGGCTTGGGACTTAGAAAGCTGGGAGCCAAACCCACCTCTCCACAGACCTCCTGCCGCAGGCTCCAGGCAAGTGCCTGACACTGTAGATTTTTGATTTTGTGTCTCACAAGGGTGTTGTGAGAACAAATTAATCGCTGAGTGCAGGTGCTCAAGGAAATGGAAATGGAAATCAAGGAAATGGAAGCAATGCTACTTTACTGGATGAAGAAAAAAAGGAATTTTTAAGCGTTATTTTTGCCACCTAAGCAATGGCAAAACATTTAACTTATTTTAAAGCTGGTACCTACACCTACAGAGTTTTAGCCCTTCTTGCCAAGAAAATCCTCTATAAAGTTTTGTTTTCACTTGGAAATCTCAGTTGATGATTCACTTTCTCCCTTTCAATTTAGGGGGATTTTTTTTTTTTACAAACAGCCCATTTTAGTCTTGCTTTTTAACTACTTTTATATATTGACACCAAAAATTAAACTTTCTGAGAAGTCTTTTGATTGTAAGCCTTTAACTTGCTGATAAACCTTCTATTTTTATTTCTTTATCACAGGTTGTTGGAAACAAATCAAGCAGCCCTTCACCAGACATCAGTCAACCGAATTTACCATCAGCTATAATAATGAGAAGGAGACACCACAAAAACTAGATCTGGTCACCAGTGACATGGCAGGTAACAACTGCTCACCCGTGATGCACTCATTTTGCTCTGCATGCAGAGCAGGCAACAGAGGGAGCAACAGGCCAGCAATATTACAAGCTCCAGCTCTCATGCAAGCTGAGGCCCAGGAACAGATTTATCTGTATTTGTCCCAGACATATAGTGAAGCAGCTAAATATATTAGGGGGAAAAAGACCACTATTTTGGAAATGTTTATCTTGGAGTTGTTGGGAAAGATTTCATGACAGAAATAGTTACAGCTGAAGGTAATGATCGAAGGCACTCAGGCATGGATACAGTGCAAGAATATGCCTAGGATAGGATAGTTTGTCTCTGCTGACTAATTTTTGTGTTTCAGTTTAAACAAAAATGTCTCTGGAAACTGAGCAACATATAATGCCCCTTGCCACTGGGCAAATGCAACAATTACTTGGCTGGTTTGTGGATGGGACTTCATGCCCAGCTGGAAGTTGTGCTGAGATCTCTGTGCGGCCTTCCTGATGCCTGCACTATTTTGGAGATCAGGCCCCCTGAAGTGGCAGCAGGTAGATGAAGGAGAAATTAAAAAACACCACAGTGCTTCTCTCCTGTTCTACCTTGGCTCCAGATCACTGTTTGCACAGAGCAAATCCCCATATTGATACTATTTGCATCCCAAAGGGATGACTTCTTTAATTCATCCTCTTAGCACATCTTATCCCTGCCTAGTTTAGTCTGTCTGGAAGGGCTAGTGAGACCAGCCATTTTATGGGATCAGTGATTAGCAGTCTTCCAGGAAGATTAGTTTGCTGTTTCCAGCCTCCACACTTTAGAAGTTCCTTAGAATTCCTCCAATGCATTTGGCAGAGAAATACATTTGCAAAACAAGTGGATGGTTACTGTAATTCCATATGGTGATACCCTTGATATCTTTCAAAGACAGTTTCAATCCTTTACAGAAACTTTCAGTATAAATGTGCAGAAACCTATAAAGCAGTTTTATTTCATGAAGGAAAGGGAGTGAATAAAGGTTACTCACAAATCACGATTATCTGGCTCCCCTGGTTAAGTCTGGGGAGCCTCTGCTCTCTCCATCCTCCCATCCTGCCATGTTTGTAGCAAGTCTTAACTCCCAGCCTACCCAGGCAGCTCCCCAGACTTAGCATTTCACCTACAATCTCCTTAAAAATAAGAAACATGAAAATAAGATGTGAACACAGCCCCGAAATTTGCCATTTAATTAATTGCAGAGAGCACACAACTTGCATATAGATTAACATGCTGCATGAAATCCCCTCCTATCAAATCCCTGTCTGCCTGCTGGTTTCCAAAGTGGAGATGCTCCATCCTGAGAGAGGGAGATTGCTGGGGATGGTGACAGCGACGCCAGGAAGAGCTGCAGCACTTAGTTAGTGAAATATCATAACACCTTCACCCTACATGCTGAAGTCTGGGACGTAGCCAGGAACTGCCAAAAAGATTCACAGGACATATGGGATCGAATTCGACGCTCATGTCAGATGAGCCACGATGCCAGAACAGAAATGAGCTAAGTTCTTCACGCCTGCATCAAAACATGATACTTTAGCAGTGTCACTCACTAGAGCTGTTCAGGCCGCCGTATGTATCTGTAAGAGATTATCACTAGCACCAAAGCGAGAAAGTTAGAACACTGAATTTCCTCATAATAGTTATGGCTGGATTTTTTGAAAACCCTTTTAGTCCAGATTTCCTCCTTATACAGCAGTCTGGCATCTGCCTTGACTACAGGTGCAAACACACGCTTCTTGAGGCTGCATTTCCTCCATGCTGCTCCTTGTTCCTGCTTGTGCCATTGCCCATCCCTCTTGTTTGTTCCCCTTGACCAGGACGATCCCAAGTTCCTCTGGCAGAGATGGTCCCGCATCTCCTCCCATGGCTCATCCCCCTTGTGTGCCTGCAGCAGTGCAGAGCTGGCTTAGTGCGTTTCACACTTCCCTTGACTCTCTTGGCTGACGTTCCACCTAGCTTCATCCTTCTTGTCAGTCAGATACTGTAAGATGCCTTTTAAATAAAGCCAGCACTTGGTTGGGCTCATTCAGAATCCTCTGGGCATTCTAATTATTCCAAAAGTGGAATGCTTGCTTTGGAGAACTTCTCATTTGTGGATCTTCAGGCAATGTCCTTTTGTCCAGTTTGTTGCTAATGTTTTGTTGACTTATCTCGGTTTTTAGGGCCCTTGAGTATACCCCAGAAATGATGTTAATTTATTTGAGTGGGGAGGGAGGGAGTAAGCAAAGGGGTGGCTTGCTTGCTGAAGAGGGTTACAGGACCAGCACTGTGGAAAGGCTTTCTCACATTCTTAATCACCATGTGTTTGATACAATCAGAGTAATTTTTCAATATAAAATACATATCTATGCGTAAGTATTGTATACATAAAATAACCATTCTGTGCCTTATTGAGCAGTTCATGCTTCCTTTTAGATTATCAACAGCCTCTCATGATCGGGACTGGGACAGTGACGCGGAAAGGATCTACTTTTCGACCCATGGACACTAAAGATGAGGGAAGAAGGGGGAGTTTAGAGTTTGAAAATCACTACCACTGTCCAAATAGAGCTAACCGGCATGAATATGCTCTGCCGCTGACCAGCCAAGAGCCTGAATATGCCACCCCCATCATAGAGAGGCACATTACAAGAGAGAATAACTTCCCATCTGAAAATGGCTACAACATACCTGTAATTTCATCTCAGATACACTCCCTTTCTGCTGGCAGCTTCTCTAGTTCATGTAAGACCGAAACCATGAATGGAGACTATCAGACACCCCAGAGTGTCATAAACTACGACAAACCTAAAGTTAACGGTGTTCTGACCTCTGTGAGCTACAGCACGGACTACCAGAAACCTCAGCCCAATGCCCTCGGGAGCGAGGGTTACTCGACGCCCAGAGACTGCCTAAAACCAATAAGCCAGACAGCAATGACAGCTCTCCTGTGATCTGCCGGAGCAGGGGAGACACGGCGCACAAGAACGTCACTGCACAGCTTTCTGAAGCGAAAACAGAGTTTGGAAGGACTCTGCTGCGGGAGGCAGAAGGCAAACAAGCCCCTGTGTACATAATATTGCAGTCTTGCTGGGTTCTGACATCTGAAGAAAGCATATGCTGTTTATCACTGTTTATAGCAAGAGAGATGTTATCAGTGAAGACTGTACATCTTATTTTCTGTAACTGATCTCAGTGCTCCACTTGCAATGTGTGCAATTTGTACATAGCTTTTATTTAAGGAGAATTTTTTAAGTTTCCTTTTCACCTGGGAGAATGAAAGCACTGCAGGAATACCTATTTAAGAAAAACAGTCCTCTTTCTCCGTCTTTGTTTTACCTGCTGTTGGCAGCTGTAAATGGTGTATCTTATGGTTGTGGTGATTCATCTCCTTTCCTATAACTGAAGATAGTGCATCACTGTAGTTTTTACTGGGAGGGTAAAAGAAGCAAAACTACTTAAAGCATAATGTGCACAAGAGAAGGCAGCTGAGCATTTAAATTCTGTGCTCAAACCTACCTTCCTGGCTGCTTTTTTAGCAGCAATCCTTACATGCTTGAATTTGATCTGTTGTATGACATAAGCCCGTCTAACTTGCTATTCATGATAGAAACAGGTAGAAAGGCTGAAACCAGTTCTGGGTTCAAGCCAAGGTGATCACTCTGCAACAGAAAAACAAACAAACAAACAAGCAAACCCAACACCTGTCAATCTGGGGTTTGGTTTTTTTTTCTTCAGGAAGTGTGTGTGGAACCAAAATTTGAATTTGCAGCTGGGAATTAAATCCTGTTCAAGACCTAGCTGATGCTTTTGCTGTTAAACTATAAGGAAATCTGTTCCTTGGCACAAAGCAGCAAACTTCCTGAACTCTTCATTGCTCCAGTAGGTAATTTTCTGTCTTACAAATTTCTATTTGAAATATTTCGATGAAGTAAGACATGGTGTGTGCATGGCTTGCTGCTGCAGTTAAATTTGCAAGACAGCTGATCAGCACAGTTGTGTTAAAATAGTTTTTCTTTTGCAGCTAATACTACCCTTAATTCTGGTTTGGGACAAACCTGAAAAAGCATGGGGATGGCTGCAATGTATTACACAGTAGCTGGCTTCTCTTTCAGCAGAGGCATCATTGAAGCAAAACAGCTTCCGGTAGCAACTGGGACTGTCAGCTGCCCTTCTACCTGCAATGCTTGGAGCGTCACTTTGGATTCGAAAGCTTGTCCTAAACTGTCAAGAAGCGATATACTTCTTGAGAAGAAGAATGGTGCTATATTGAAAGCACAAGGTTGTGAAACGAGACTAGTAAAACCTGTGCTCTTCGAAAGTGGCTACCTGAAAGCCCTCCGTTTCCTTGCATGTAAATGTGGGATAATTTGCAAAGGATGCAGAAAAGATTTGTAGTCTGTTCTCAGCGTGCTTTCAGATCCTCGGATGGAAAGTGCTGTCAGAGTACAGACTAGCTGCAGTGGTACTACTCACAAATATTGCCAGGTCCAGCCATACCTGACCTTAAGGCAAGCTCTCAGTGGGTTCTTTCCATATGCTTGTTTTTGTGGCCATTCCCTCATGTTGCCACACTATGCATGCGATTCCCGTGCAAAGAAGAAAGAGTCAAGGTAACCTCATAGCCTTCCTGTGTTTGCTGTCAGTAGTTTCTGTGAAATGTCTAAAACACCTCAGGTCCTGAAGTGAAACAGCAGCAGCCTGTTTGTTAGACCGAGCTGGGCAGTGTTGTTTACCTTCTGTTGTTTACATGTCTGTGTAAATAAAGAACGCTGGTATTTGTAAATCAGTCACATAGGCCTGCTACTTAACTCAGTGCACTTGATCATCCCTGCGCGCCCACTATCACCACATATCCTGTGGGGTGAGATAGAAGTGTTCCTTACGCTCTGCAAAAGCGTCAGTTGTGCTGCTGCAATTCACGATCCCAGTGTGACAGGCTAAAAAAAGATCCTTACAGTGCCCCATTTAGCCTGGCTCTTCTGTCCATAAGCTCTAAAGAAGAAGCAACTGCAAACAACACTGCTGCTGGATGCATATAATTGAGGGAAGGATGAGGATGGCCTCTTGATGAGCCTAAAACCAATACTCTACCCACACTGCGAATTAGCCTGGCTTGTCACTTGACAAACAAGCCAGACTCAGTAATCAGGGCTGCTACTCCCCACCTAATGAGGCACCTAGGTAATGCATCAGTGCAACAGGACCAGCCACAGATGATACTGCTTGTAGTATAACAAACTTTTTGCATGCCTCTGCCACAGCAGCATGCTACTAGTGTCAAAAGGGTTCTTGGTAGCATGTGCCCATTTCTGCCACCATTTAAACCCATCTTAACACAGTTGGTTTAACCTAATGAAAAGCTGGATCTCAATTTGCACCTTGCCTTCATCTCCATTCCCCTCACAAGCCCCTGCAAAATAATGGCTTAAAATGAATCCCCAAACATCTCCATCCTGCCTGTGTCACAGTAGCTTGGTGCTGACAGGCACAGAGGCAAGCACAGCAGCTCTGTAGCTGATCACAGCTCACCATTATCACTGCCATGGTGCTTCATGGTTCACTTCTGAGTGACTGCTGAGGGCAGTTAACACAAAAGCCATGGGCTTTTCCACCTCAGCCAGGGAAACAGGGAGCTTCTAGTGACCCTTGCAGCAGATATGCAAGGGAACTTCCCAGCTGTGCAATCTCTCTATCCTAACAATGGTGGAGATACTGAATCCTTGCATAGAAAGGAAGCGGGACTGTCTCAGTCTTCCCAGTGGTAGTGGTCATCCTTATGCTTATCCTCTGAGCAGCTTCTCACATCCTGGTACCTCAAACTCCAGCCTGTCTACATCAGCCTGTTCTCACCATCAAAACCAGTCACAGGATTAACACAGGCAGCTTCATTAAACAATACATACTTCAAAATCTTCCTTCCACAGAGAAGGTTAGAGGATGAGCCATTTTGAGACATTTACACACTTGGGAGGGCTGCATTAGCTCTGGGTTTCTCTCAAACACCTTCAGAAATCGTGTGAAAGCAGAGTCTGACCCTCTGGTCAATGGAGACATTCAATAGCATTTCCATACCAAACTTCTTTCCTGGGCAGGCACTCCCAGTAGGCCAGAACAGTAAAACTAAGCCAGAGTTCACAAGAAGGTTAAATATTAACTAGTCATAGCACCAAGGGCCTGCCTGTCCCACCTGCAGCTGATGGCAAGCCTCTGACTTTGGCAGAACAGGGTTATGTACTGTAACTGCACGTCTCTGACCAAGGGAATGGAAGAAGGCAGCTTTTGAGGTAAGAAAGTGTAACAGATGATGTATGCTACCTACAACTGAAAACGAACAATGACAGCTTAGCATGCATTCCCAGCTGGAGCTTATATTTAGAAAACAAACAAACAAACAAAAAACACAAGAAAAACCAACTACAACAAAAGTTCCTGAAACACCACAGGAAAAATACGAATGTTTTTTGCTCTCAGCAGCTTAGGCTGGTGAATAGATTGTGAATTCTTATTCTTCTGTGAAGTAACTTTCCAACACTAAATACAACTGCAATACAAAGCTTTTTGTTTTCCTATCAAGTGTATCTAAAGCGTCTTCCCATATTTCTTTCAGTTGCTAGAGTTTTAACATCAGATATTAAACCCTACCTTAGCACCTACCAGGATCTTTGCATCCAACAGGCAACAGATTAAAACTAGTCCTTGATTTGCATACTGGAACTAGGATTTCCCAGCTCACTCAGTCACTCATAGCATCACCTGCTTATTTTACTGTCTTTCTCTGGATCAAGCACCCGGCTTCACCTCCCTCTCCAGACAGTCCACAGGCTGGGTTCACTCAGCTCAGCAGCCCACTGGCTACAGCAGTCTCTGCATGGACAGAGGAAGGCAGAAAAACCACTGAGAACAACCTGCACCCCATGCAGCTGATGAGAAGTGTAACCACTGAGCTAACATGGCAGCAGTCTCAGCAGCATCTTTAGCACCTTTGTGCTTTAAAATGGAGGATCCTTGCTTCAGTATTTAAAAAATCCCTATGAGGTTGGATTCCAACCTTTGGAAGCAGGGTATGAATCCCCTGGCTTGTCTGCATTACCAGTGTGGCTAAAACTGGGAAGACTGAGGTTTTAACACAGACTTCCTTTGGATTTTTCCCACTAACTGCCATTTGGTAGTTTTTCACTCGGTGAACAGATTTTAGTGGAGCACCATTTAGGCATGAAATATTCCCCACGCAGGATGGGACTGTCAGGCTGTAGGTCCTGTTACAGGAACAGACACTTAACTATGTTTACCCTTTTGGTGGATTGCTATCATTAAAACATGTATGATTTGATTTCCATGGTGCTGAAGACTCTTATCCCGTGCAGACACACGGCAAGGACTACTGCACCCTCCCCAGCACCACTCCATCTTTGCCAGACTCTCTGAACATATTACCAGAAGCTGAGCTGCTCCAGGACTCATCTTCATTGCACTGCAGGAAAATGGTCTTGTGGCCATGCAGAATACTGCAGAAGACACCAGAGGCCTTCCAGGGCTCAGGTCATCTAATCTGCATCTGCAACACAGAGCAAACCAGGTGACCAGTATCAGGAACTGGCAGAGCCTTTGTCTCTGACCTACACCCACTGGTGAATGGGAGAAGTGTTAAGGGAAATCCCCAATCAGCTCTGTTGCAACATCCCCAGTAAACCCCAATTTTGCATCCATGCAATACAGGTAGCAATCATTTGACATGAGGACTCACTCAGTTACTATTTCTGAGGCATCTAAAAACCACAGCAAGAAAGCACTGCTGCCATAACAAATTACACTGTTTACATTATGTTACTTTAACATCCTTTGACCTTAAATCAGTAGTGCTGCATTTCAGCAACACTTTCAAAAATGTACATATAAATTCACCACTGAGGTAGTTACTAAAAACTAAATGAAGTGCAATTATTTGCCTGTGTCCTGGCTTTTACCAGTAATTTTTCTCTAGTTTAGTTCAGGAGGGCAAGTAACAAAAAGCAAAAAGAGTTCTGTGACACCTAACAAAGGAGTTGGTGGTCTCACAGCAGTCCTGCTCATCCTGTCTCCAAAACTAGATTAGCTCTGCTCAGCAAGTGGATGTCTGAAAGGCACCCCTAGCCTGTAATCAGTCCATACCCAAGGAATGACAAGGTTATGTTGCTGCATTCCTTTTCTTCTCATTATTTTCCATAATAAATGTTCCATACTGCCCTTTTTTTTTATTTCAATGTCAGCTATGATGCAAGCTTGCACTGACCTCCAGCCTCCACTGTGATAGCACAGCGTGGGGCAAATGAAAGCAGAATTTATCATTTCATTTGAAACTCATCAGTGTTGTTGATGATGCCTGTACTGAAAATCACCCTGCTGTAGCTGTGTGGGGTTAACAAGACTAACAACATTATGAAGAAGCAGCAGCAATGCTTATGGATTATTAAAGATGGAATAAGTTTCAAGGAACATGCCTATTTAAAGGGAAGTTGCCATTTCTGCACAATCACTTCAAAACTTTAAATAGAAACCTCTCCTGAGGGTTTCTTTTTTTGTAGCCCCCAGTATAGTCCTACCATTCATAAAGGACACACAAGACGGGGTCAGATAAAACATTTCTAAACTAGATAAAGTATTTTAAAACTAGATAAACACAAGAGGGAAGACATCCTTAGTTGGGGAAAACTCACGTTATCCATGATAAGGAGGACGCCTAGCATCTGACTTTCTGTGCTATCTCATCGTATAGTCTAGACATGAGAATTTGGAGACTTTTTCATTCAAACTTCACCAATGTGTTTAGGCTTGGCCTTATATAGCACACCTCTAAGTCCTGAAAAACATTTGCCTTCTACAGTACACAGAGGTTATTCAGTAACCTCTTGTTCTGGGCTGAGTTAATTCATTATTTACTCAGACATTCACAACACAGCTACTGAGCTGCCATGTGACATCCAAAAGATTATCAATCATTTCATTTATTTCTACACATTCACATGTATTAAAAAGAGAAACCCAGAAAGAAGACAACTTGATTAAGTTGAAGCACAACATAATTTTTCAGCGTAGCAAAAAATATGAGCTAACATATATGACATTATACTGTTACTGAGGCTTTTGTGTCCTGCTAACCACCCTGAACTGACCGCAGAAATCTGCAATTTTGGCAACACAAAATTTTTAACAGATCTTACTGGAAAAGCTCCTTTAATGATCTGCATTATCTGCTCAGCTGAAGAGGAGCAGTACCCCTGAATACCCAGCATTTCCTCCTATGAGTCCAAACTACCAAGACGAGTGAGAAAACTTACAACATAACTAATTATTCAAAACCTATGACATTCTCTCAGCCAAAAGAATTTAAAAACACATATGTGTTGCCTATTAGAAGGCAGGCAAAAAGTAACACCAAAATTCCAGAAACACCAAGAATAATTTAATACAAACAGCATGGAAACACACATCAATGGCTGAAGCTTGACTCATGACATGGAGCTTATCAGAAGTCCTCCTCCATGAGAAGTGGCAGACAGCAGAGAGGGTGGTGATGCCTGACATAAAAGAAGGGGACAAAAGACCATGGAAAGACTGTAAGTTGCATTACCTACCACCCAGCCTCTGGTCTGAGCAGTATAATGCCTTGAGCGTTTATTAAGAACTATAGCTTTGACAAACGTATTTTACACAGCTTAACTTCTGTGACCCAGGCAACCATTTCATAGATGGACAAACTGAGGCAGACAGAGATGCTGCCACTTGTTCACAGCTGTAAGCAACAAATCAAACCCACTCCAAAATGTAAAGGCCTCTGAAAACACCAACTGCAAACATGCAAAAAGTCCTCTGTCATGCAGCAAGAGAAGACAGGGGTGATGAAGACTAAGAGGAGATAGCAGACCTTACTTGAAGAGGCAGCTTTTCTTCATATCTATGGTTAAGCTTTTTACCCTTCAGTGACACCATCTGTTCTGACAGACAGTTTTATAAAATTTGAATAAGGTGACCTGGATAAAGCATGCCTCTTACATGGAAATGCTGGAGTCATACGTGGACATGGAAAGGTTGTAGACAGCTCATGCAACTTCTCTCCCACAGATATCCAGCCACTTTCAGAATCTCATCGTAAAAGGCAGCACAAGTCTTCTTTGACACCACAAAACAAAGCCAGCCACCATTTTGGTAACAATGCTGCAGTAAATTACCTTACAAATACCTGGCAGATGACATTTCTAGAAGATACCCTTTAGGATATTTCTTTTATATAGGTAACTTTTTGACAGATGAAGTCACGCTCCACACCCCACCTCCCCTATTTATAATACAATCACATCACTGTACAAGGACCAGCATCAGGGATGTAAATCTTTTATGCCACAGAGCATTTTACTAACAAATTCATTGATCACCTGGTTAACGACAACAAACAAGGTCTGGAGACTGCACTATCATTTGATGGTCACTGAAAGCCAACAGCAGTAAAGATAACACTGGGTCAATGTGAACTGGCCTTCCTCTTTCCTCCAACCAAGGTGCTTCTGTCAAACCTAGGCTAGAACAAAACGTAATCTCTCATTGCCACAGTTTGACACGACCATGGGCAGCCTCTGTTCCAGCAAATATCCCAGGAATGCAAACAGGCTGACTGACTATCATGATTGAAGAGCACTGGCAAAGTGCAGGCAGGAGCATTTACAAACCTATCCAATATCTGATTTCATGTTTTATCAGTGCATTCAGTCCCCTCTTTGGAAAGACTTAATCCACTCACAGAGATAAAATTTTCACTGCTTGGATGCAAGCTTGTAAGAGCAGAGCATTCATTTTAAAAGCAACTGATGGGAACATTTCAGTATTTTTTAACAAGTCATGAATCCAGAGCTATATAAAATTATAAGTGTCTCTGTGTGTGTACGTGTGCTTGTACATACGCTACATTAATACAGAGGACAATTTTTATCGTAACGTGTGTCACCTGCAAAGTACTTACTACAGGATGTGAACTAGGCTGCATGTTTGTTACCTTAAGAACACATGTTAATAGAAATAGATCTAACGAATAAAGTTTCCCTATTTTTAAAATTAAAAATCCACCAGCATCCAAGCCACGAAACAATAGGTTCCATTTCTTCAAGGCTCGTCAACGCTGAAGATTTGAAGGAAGCTGCTGCCCCCTTTCGGTGCTAAATACAAATGCAAACACCACCAAAAACTAGGATTCTGACTGCAAACAGCACTTACTACACAATAGACAAGTTTTGGTGTTGAAAATAGCATGAACTTAAGAAAGCCCAAAGTACACTTGCCTGTTTAATCAGATCACTGAAGAAAACCACATTAACTTACTAAGACATAGCAGTCTGAATACATAGAAGCGCCCTGTCTTTCATTTTAAAATAAAATCAAAGTTAGTTGTATGTGGCCTGGATTTAAAATAACCACTTTAGGAGCACGACAGATGTGAAAAATTTCTGCTAGCTCTCTGAATTGTCTCATGACACCCCATGTCTGTTGTAAATCATCAGAACACCTCAGCTGTCACACTGGACAAGTAAGATCAAATAAATAGGAAGCTGTGCAGCAACACTCACTGGACAGCTATATAAAAAACCCCACTTACCTTAAAAGTCCATTCCTTAGCACCAAGCCTAAAGCTGCCAACCAACACTCAGTAGGTGACGTACGTACCCATTGCAAAGCTTAAGTCACAGCACCCCCTGGGAATCCCTCCCCATAGAGCCATAAATAACCATGTAAATTATAAATTAAACCAAGAGGAACTGATGCCTTTGTGGACAAAACCTAAGGGCTTTTATCCTATAAGAAGATCGGCATGGGCAATCCACAGCAGCCTTCTTCCCCTACCTTTAGCCAAGAAAGGGTCAACAATGGCAAACTCACTATGGGTTGTTCCAACAGGGAACACCCAATTTCTTCACAGGGAAGTGAAAAGGAACACTCCCTCATGTCCGAAGGAAAAGCATTCAGGGCAAGGACATTCCCAGCAGCACAAGGCCATTGGATTGAACGCATTGCTGCTCCAGTTCAGCAGCGTGACTGTTAATGCTTCCATTCCCTTAAAGAAATTGGTAACAAACATAAGCACTGGACAACAGCAAATAAAGTACCATTAAAAAAAACCAAACATGCCAATCTGATTTATTCCATTTTACAGAAGCAATATTTGTGCAACTATTTAGACAGTCAATAGGAAAATGAAGATTTAATCAGCAGGATTTACAGAGATTTACAAATATATATGTTAAGAAAACTTGCAATTTAACCTAAGTTACCAGATGCCTCCCAAGCACCTCTGACTTCCAGCAGTACGGGCAGTCCAAACATGTCTGTGAACGCCTATACTCTCACTTTGCTTGTTTTTACATTTTCCTCACCTCTTGTTTGAGACCCAGCATTGAAAAGGCAGCAGAGAGCTGGTGGCCCCACAGCTGACAGAGGGGAATCTAGGGAAATGGCTCAGGCTGTAGCTCAGAGGAGCAGTGCATTTCAAAAAGGAGATTTACAGAAATACAGAATGCAAAAACATGAGGGAAATGTGATAATTACCTCCAGTGGAAGTTACAGAGAAAAACAGCACCATTTTAACCAGTTTTCCTCAATTCTTCTTCAGGGATCAATTCCCTTCTAACATACCTGCACAGAGGAATGGAAGAGCACATTCCTGCAGAACCTTCAAAACACTGGCAGCTCCAATGCTTCCCCTCGGTAGAGCTGGGAGAAACACTGAGCACACTGAGCAGAAGGCTGACAGACACCAAATAATTGTCATGGCTGATAGAACTAAACGCTTGCAAAGTGTGTGGAAAATCTACCCAAGTGGCTTCAATTTTCCCTTATAAAGGGAAAACCCTTGAAAAATACCACTTGGCTTTACTCAGCTCAGAAGCCCCATGTGTCCCCCGCACAGGACAGATGAGGGTGTGAGGAGCAGATACCCAAGTGCATCTGCAGTAGGCATACGCCAGGCAAACACAGGTAAGGCAAGGCCTCTCTGAAACATAAGAAGCAACAACTGACCTGTTGAGAAAAGAAGAACTAAAGAAGTATTTTTCTTTCAAAGTCAATTCACCACTTCTCAACTCCTGGGTTTCTTTCCAGCTGTGAAACTTGTGAAGAAGTTTCTGAAGATGTGAAATCACACTGTATTGGAAAAGACATGCTCTGGACCCAAGGCTAGCACAAAATATTCTAGGGCATTTTCTTTTCAGGTCATTGAGCTGACATTTTAACCAGCAAAAATGGACTCCTTACACATAACCTAGGTCAGGATGGGTTCCTCTTTTCTACCATGTGTAAATCCTGGGAAAAAAATGCACAGACTATTCTGTGACCGTGGTCACTGGGAGCAGCCACTGAGGTCCTTCGGACAAGTACTGGGACACAAAGAAATTAGGAATTATCTTCCTTGACCCCAGCCGACATGAAGAAAATTCTTTTCTTCTCCTCTTCCCATCTGTTTTCATCTTCATTCATAGCTGCCTCTAATCTTCTGCTTGTTTTGCGACAGCTAAAGTAACTGTAAGTTTTCTCTCCTTTCCCTCTTCCTTCCATCTGCTGAAGTCACCCGTCTCTAAACCCTTCTAAAAATTTTAGAGCTAAAAAATAAGTACTTGCAGCTCTAGCCCTCACCAATTGTGTACTATACATCTTTTCATCCAGCATGAATCAGCCTTGTCTATTGAGACAGTCCTAGCCTCACACTCTTCTACTCTCTACTTACACATTCTCAATAAACCCTTAAGTACTACGGTAATTATACTACTAGCACAGTTACCATACCACTACATTTCATTTGAGCTCTCTATTCATCCAGATGAACCTGATGCTTTAGGGCAAGACGATCACTCAAATGTTGGTGAGAGATTAGGTTTTTAAAAATACAATTTGAAACACAAAACACTGAATGAAAAGACTTTAATATCAGGACTAAAAAATCTAAGTTAAGAGGTTTTTTGTAACTCAGTTGGGAAACTCAGAATATATTTATTATTCCTAATGCATGGAAAACAAACAAACGAAAAAACAAAAGAAGGGGGGGGGAAGGCAGTTTCCACAATTTACCCAAATGACTTAATCCTTTGACAGGTCTGGGTCTTTATAGCTCTTCTTAGCCAAAGGTTTCACAATATATCCGGTATTGTTATACAGCGAGACACTGCAAATACTTCATTTTTTTAATTTTACTGAAAAACACGCATCAGAAAATGCATCTCAATGAAATCTGGGACATGTCCTAGAACCTCATCTTTTTTAAAAAAATCTGCTATTAACTATTGCTGGCCAATACTAGATTAGTGTCAAAATTCATGTTACTTAGTTTCTGTTTTCCCCCAGATTAGCTTTTTGGAAAGGCGTGGATGACACGCTTAACAGAAAACAAACCAGGCTGGGTGTCTGTATTTTATATATCAAACCGGAAGAAAACAGTCTGAATTAGGTGCAGAAATCACTGCAATGAAGAAGAGTATATTTATTTACAGGCTAATAAAAATATATTATATTCAGCTCAATGAGATGTATACATTTGTTGCAAAATTTTCTATCTGCTACAGAAACAGAGTAATCCGTGATGCAATAATGTTTGGACAGATACAATAAATACCTCAATTTTGATACAACTGCAGATTAATATATATTGAGACAGATACAAATCATCTTCTCTTCCAAGAATACAATTCTACAAAGAAACTACTACATACAGCCTTTGATCAGAGTTAAATTTATTGCCATAAAGCACTTTCCTTAACTTACATGCTTTTAATTAACATTGGTCCTAGATGCCAACAAACACTGTCCACCTTTAGCTTAAAATACAACTGTCTCACTGCAGATTTTTATAACAGGCAAGAAATTATCTACTAAAAAAAAAATAAACCCTGCAAAATTCTCTTCAGAATATTATTTTAAGAAAAAATATATGTACACACATAATTAAACTGTTTTACACTTTAAAAAATAAAAATGAAGTCTGAGTATTGACTTTCCTCAGAAACATTTCCAACTCCAATTCATTCAACCCCTGGGAATCAGCAGGACTGAGTCTCCCAGTTACTGACAAAGGGGAAAATACTAATTTGTCTACTGAATCTGGAAATTCCAATTTGCAAGACTTTTTTCAGTTTAAAAATTAATCTCTAAGTATCTCAGTATGTCTACAACAAACCAGCATGTTAAATCAGCTAGTAGGAAAAGTATGGAGTACATGGAGACAGATTGTAGTGTCTGAGCAAAATCCTTCCATTAAGGGCTTTCTAAACAAAGATTATAAAAACTGCAAGGAAGGAGATCTGGTGAGAATTTACTGCTACCTGATTTATCTACTCCTAGTCATTCTCTTCAACAATTGTTCCTTCTGTTGATCTCATATAAAGGTTAAATATAGGCAAGATAAGAGCAGAGAAAGGGTCTAGCAACTTTCATAAAAGGAAGAAAAGAGCAAAGCATGATGAGAAACTGGTGGACAAGGAATGTTAGGAAAATAACTCTAGAAAACATTCTCCCATTTCAGGCTAAAACTGGTCAAAAGTATCAAGTGGAAAATAGGGTGTGCCAAAGAAGAAAGGAAGAACAAATAAATTAAAAATTTCACCTTTCCCTCAAATAGAGGGAAACTGTACAGGCAAACTTAGTGCCAGACTAATTGGACAAGACTCATTCCTTACAACTGCAGGAAGATTTCATACAGCAGTGATTTTCAAAGACAAGACTACTTGGCTTTGAACAATCCTTTCTGACAGAGAGGACACTGGATGTTCCAGGCCACAGTTTCAGAGTGCACACTGCTTGAACAACTGTGAGAAAAACACAAATCTGGATGCAGAGCTATGGCAGTGGATTCAACTGCTAACACATAGCCAATGTGTCCTCAAGTTTCTGAAGCTTCAGAAAAAGAAACATGCCTGAGGACTTGTTTCTTCTTCACACAGCTTTATTTTTAAATACTAGTTTCTGTTTGGTGAAAACTGTACAGCTTTGACTATTTTAAAAACCTTCAACAGTATGCTGTATGACATAGACTATTATAATAAATGAACCAAATAATGTTATTCAACCAAGTGGAACTTATGTGTGCGCACACACACACACGCAAAATGATCATGTAAATAGCAAAGTTAAGGGATTTATAAATAGCAAAATCTTTGAATAAAGTATATACATTTTTTCAGCTTTTTCTATAAACATATACATAGTGCTCCTAGGAGAGACAAGTAACCGTGTTCTACATCACAATTTAGAACATAAGATTAGTTGATGTTACTCTAAAGGCCTCTGAGGTTTTTTCTTATGTATGTACATCCTACACAGTAACACTTACAAAGATGTCTTTTCACATTAGTTCCTCTCTCAATGTACAAAATCTTATCTTTTCACATTACAGTTCAACAGCCTGCAGAGCAGTGAACAGGAAAGCTGGCATTGCATGCTGAAATAATAAATGTGATTACAATGTAGAGCCTGCACATGGAGAGTGCTGCACTTCCCCAAAAGATCTACAAATGGAGTATGTGAAACTGGTCAAGAAAACCATTCTCAACATTCCCATTTGCAGTCACGATGAGGGCCTTTAGATGTACACCAATTAAAAGCTATTTTAAGATACACTGCTCTTACAAAAGAAGTAATGATTTGTTTCAATAGTAAGACAATTATAGGTTAATATGACTGCCATAACATAACACAGATAGGGCCAGACACCAATTGATTCTGAGCACCTCCTGTAAAGTACTGTGTATTCAGCTTTCAGTTCTTTAAAGATTATTTTAATGTGAAATGAGTA
This sequence comes from Psittacus erithacus, assembly GCA_009867235.2. NCBI lineage: Eukaryota > Metazoa > Chordata > Aves > Psittaciformes > Psittacidae > Psittacus > Psittacus erithacus. The sequence continues at coordinate 5,990 of WYDI02031047.1, read as the reverse complement.
TGTTCAGTACCCATCAAAAGCACTCAGCATTTCATAAGGTCAGGCTAATGATGACCAACTCAAACCACTCAGCATTAGCAGTAACCATACTATGGTATGATAATGAATGTTAAATAGACAATGCTCAGAAAAAAAAAAAATACCAAAAGGGCCCGCATAATTGTGAGCATTTCAAAACTAATTTTGCTTTTAAAATCCCACAATACTCTCTTTAAATACTTTCAGACCAAGTTTCAAATGGAACAATTGGCAGTGAATTCATTAAAACAACAATGCCAAAAATCTCACATATAAAATGATCATGGGCTGAAGGATGATGATTAGCAAGTACTCCACTGTCCCATTTGGGTTTTAATGGTCTTTGCTCAAGTAAAAGCTCTGGTTTTCACTGTTCTGAGAAATTAAAAAAAAAAAATAATCTTACTTTTAAAAGTTAAAGTTCAAAAAACCTAAGTACAGTATTCACAGATGCAATGGTACACTTCCCCCTCCATCCTTCTAGAGTTAAAGCTTGTTTCACACCAAACTGAAAATCATCTGTCCCTTTAAAGGATGAAAGGGTCAAAATGAAGCTGGCCACATCTTATTCTGCTTCCTTAGGGACATCAATGAGATCAAAAGTTGAACGACTTCAAGTTACCCTTTTTAGAAATCCCATGCTTTGGTGCTTATTATTAAAAGAAAATTCATTTCACATGCCATGTGTTAGATAACTACTGTGTGTCACGCAAAAAGACAGTTTTCCACATTTAGAATTGCTCACAATGAAGCCCTGAGGTAACCGCCTTTTTTCCAGGCAACAGTAATACAGTTCCTTTTGACATTTAATCATCCTTTTACAATCTACACTAGTATATGCATCTTGGAGCAGTCAATACTGATTATCAATTGTTCCCAAAGATGGGATCTGTCCAGTTTATTTTTTTGTCTGTTTGTTTTTAGGATAAAGACTCAGCAGAACAGGCTAACTTGGGTGCAGTGTCTTCTAATGCAGCTTCAACTGAATTCCCCAAGTCTCCATTTTCATGTCCATCAATACTTGGCTTCTTATCAAACACTGCAATTTAAAAAGATATTTTGTTTAAGGAACAGAAGCAATCTTGGGAGTGACATATCAGTGAGCCTTATTTCAGAAAGCGGAGAGTATGCTGAAATGACCACTAAAATAAGAACTAATAGTTTTTTAGCAGAACATAGTATGACAGGAAAACAGGAACTGTTTCTATACTTCTCTGATCTAAAACATGTATTTGAAGAAGCCAATACAGCAGAAAGTGTCAGGGAATTAACTATTCCTAGACAAGAGTCAGGAAAAGATAAGAACAGATTTGAGTTTCAACCTTTGGAAAAAGGTGATCAAGAAAAAACCCCACATAAATTAATTCAGTTAAGTTAGTTAGTTATGTCTAAGCAAACCAGGCCAATGAATGAGGCACCATCTAAAAGAGCTGACACCCTACGAGTAGGTTAATTAACAGTAGATTAATTTTACAATGAATATTGACACTCCAGAATTAAACTGTATGTAACAGATTTTAGGTTTACCTTGTGAAGGTTTGACATCCACATTTGCATCTTTCCTATTAGAACTTGAATGTGCACCCTCTTCCAATTCATCAAGATACAAACGATAACGGTGTCCACTCTCATCTTCATATTCTACATTTTCATCATCTGAATCAACTTCTGGAGCAACATACACTACTTCGAATTCAATCTCACCTCTCTAAAATAAGACAAAAGTTACAGATTTACTTACTACTTCATAGCTACATAATAGCATTACTGAGATGAGCTAAGTTACCAAAACAAACACATTTCACTGTTGTAAAGACATTAACAGTTGTGTTGAATATTTTGGATACGTATCTGAATTAAGTTTTGACTGACTAAAGAAGAACAGCTCTATAGCTAAGACTTACCAGAGTTACCTGAATTTCCCAGTTATGTGCCAATACATTACAAACAGTGACTTCTAATGAGTAAGTTTTCTGATAACTAACTGTTTGGCACCTGTTAACTGTCTGAAATGGGAAGGAAGGCAGGAAGATTCTAGACCACAAAGTATATGAGACACATTGTTTGGCTGCAGCTATCTAGTCATAAAAGAATAAAACGTTTGTCACTGATTATTTCTGTGGGTCAATATAACAAGCTGATTTCCACCAGCCTTACTGAAGAATCATTAGCCAATATATTTGTCTAACTGAACAAGTACTGACCCAGCATTTTCCTCCTTAAATTGCAAGACATAAGAGGGTTAAGTATTAGGTGATGCAGCTTCAGGAATCGTTGCAGCTTAACACAACACTCTGCTCAGAAACCATTAAAGTCCAAAGTAATTCAATAGAACACTGGAAGCACCTAAATGTGTCTATGGATAACAGATCTCAACTCACCTGTTGGGAAAGAATAGTTACAGCTTCTTTATGTTTGGCGTCTCTTAGATTAACTCCATTTACTGTCAGAATAGCATCACCCACATGCAGGCCTCCACATCGATCAGCAGGTTGTCCAGGATGGATTTCAGAGATCAGTATTGGAACGCCATGCTCCTTCCCACCCTATTGGGAAAAAAAAAAAAAAAAGAGTAGATTTTAATTAACTGAGATATCCATTAGCGTAAAAACAACATTCTAGTAGTTGCTCTTAAAGTGCTTATTTCAACTTTTATTATAGAAAATTAGAGAGCATACATCAGACAAAGAGAATGCTTCCCTGAATTCTTCTCCTCACAAAAGAATGGACAAATTTTAAATACAGAGTCAAAGGAGACAATTGAGAAAAATAATAAATGTATCAAGTCATATACAAGCTGATGAGACAACATCAAAACCTCATTTAAAAAGCATATCAGACACTGTATTCACTTGCGAGAAACACTATTTATATTTAGAATAACGGCATAATAGAATTTTCAGAATTTGGAATTAGGTCTTGGATTGTTTCTGTTCTTCTACTGACTTACCACACCTGAAATTTACCACTGGCTAATTTGCTGAAGTGTCTATATCATAAACATAAGTTGAAATCGTAAGTTTTACACAAAATAGCAGTTACCTATTTCCTTATCTACCAAAATGAGTCTGGAAGTTCTATGACCACAGCTACGGATTTGCATATGCTTTTTTTCATACGTTCTAACAATGCATTCACTGATCCAGTATTTTACAGCAGTACAAATACAAATTTAAATTGCTTCTTATGTGTCACAGAAAATAAATGCAAGTATTTACTGTGATAGAAATTCCTAGTCCTTCATGGTCTTCTTTAACTAGCAAAACTTTTCTGATTGGACCAACACCTTGACTCTTCTTTAAGGCATCAGGATCCTAGTTCGATAAAAAAACAAGCACAGCAGAAATAAAAACATGTGAACCAAAAGGTCATTTCTGCATTTTTATTTCTTAAATTATATACGGACAGTGTATCAGCAACAGAGTTTTAGACTAGCTCCATGCAGGACAAACTTAAAGTGCCCCTTTACAGACACACATGAAATCAGAAAAGACTCCTCACTATGCACTCCTGATAAGAATAATTATTTCAATTATTTTAGTGTTGAGTGATGCACAATGCGGAACTTAACTTCAAAAGAAGGAAATCAGCCATATATTAAAAATATAAAGGGACTGCATGAAGGAATGCTGATCACTGCTCAAAAGTTGTGATGTAAACTGCCATTTAAAACTAATCAAATTATAGAAGATCATGTAATACAGCCCCAAAGAAGAGGTTCCTTGTTCAAGTTTATTTTTATTATTATGAACCAAACCAAAACCCATTCAACTCAAAACAAAAAGAGAGACTAAATAAATCAAGGTATTTATTTTGTTAAGCCACTACACCACTGTGCATACCCTTCAAATCACACATACACGTTTGTCCACCAATATTTTATATGCAATCAGCAATGTAAGCGCTGAGATCCATCTGACTTAAGTATTTAGAACAGATCAAAGGAGAGCACTTCTCTGAAAATGTCTGGTTTTATGAACTGAACACCAGGGTGAGTTCTATCATGGAAACCCACAATGAAATGCCTTTTAAAGGTTTTATTTATAAAGTAACTTTTGGGGGGAGGGGGAATCAACCATTTTACAGAATGTCATTCATATGGCCTTTAAAGACATTTTAAAAAATTAATTTCAGTTCAATCTAATCCTAAAGTTGTTGTTACTCTTAGTTTTTGTAAATAAGTTAGCTCCACATTTTGAAACCAAGGTAACAAAATTATGCTGTTAAATTCACATTTAAACACACACATAGCAGAGGCTCAGTTTTCAAAAGGACTGAGTGTTCCTAGGTAAGCCAAACGAGCTGTATTATCTTTCGTGGTTATTTATGGTGACGTGTTATTTAGCAAATCATCATAATCTTTTTTGTATCCTTCAGCATACAAAAGAACTATGTATTCAGAAGCAACATCTGAAAGAATACAACACTGAAGTAAGAATAACCATAAAAATTAAAAATTAACTCTAATTCATTTTCCACAGATGCTGGAAATTATGAAGGAATGGCTTATCACTTCAACTTACATGTCCTGGCGGTGCTTGCATTGGCCGTTTTAGATCATTCCGACCTCTACAAGCTCTAATAACAGTTTTGTGACGGTGAAGGTGTATTTCTGCTTCAAGCTGATTCCAGAGCTTGTCATGAGCAGGTCCTTTCATATCTCGGCCCAGTAACTGAATCTGCTGGACCCTACATAATGAAAAGGAGAGTAAAACAACAAGCTGTATTACAACTAAAAAGTAATGCGTTGTACAACTCATACACTTCATCTGGCTAGAGCACACAGTCGCACAGGAACTAGCACAAGCGCAAGAGCTTGTTCAATTAACTGCAAACGTGCGACTTTTCCTACCTGGTCTTAACATTGGACATGCCTTTGGGAATGCAAAGGAAGAAAACAACAACAAAAAACCTCTCATGCTAAGGGACATGGATTGACTTCACATACCTTCCAGCTAGTTCCTTATCTAAATACTTGGCTGCCAATCTTGCTCCATAAACCTCAGCCTGAAGCACAGCTATGTGCCTACGAAGTGCTTCATTTTCTTTCCTCAGCAACTTCACCTCAGCTTCCAGCTGAGCTTCTTTTACTTTTTCTTTCTTGTTGGCTTCAAGTTCTCTCTCCTTTACCAAAAGGAAAAAAAAAAAAAAAACAAACAAGAAAAAACATGTCAAAAAGGTTTCATTAAAGCTAATGAAAAACCACAAAAACACTCACTGTTTCTGCACACACATTCTCCTGCATTCAAGACAAGCATGCAGGAAAAAAATGCTAGTGATCTGCATTCAACATTGCACTCCTGGCATGATTTCTACCCAGCTTACAACAACTTAGCACAAAACGCATAGAGTGGATCAAGGTCCATGGATGAAAATGAGGCTTACAAAAGGTGGAAGCAAGGACAGGCAGCCTGGGAAGAATACAGGGATGTTGTCCGGGAAGCTAGGGACCAGGTTAGAAAAGCTAAGGCCCAGTTAGAATTAAACTTGGCTAGGCATGTTAAAGGTAACAGGAAGGGATTTTATAGGTATGTAATGAATAAAAAACAGACTAGGGACAATGTAGGCGCCCTCCGGAAGCTGTCAGGAGGACTGGCTACCGTGGATTTGGAGAAGGCTGAGGTTCTAAATGACTTCTTTGCCTTGGTCTCCAGTGGCAAATGCTCTGACCACACCACCCAAGTCTTGGAAGACAGACGCAGGGACTGCGAGAATGAAGACCCTGGGCCCACTCTAGGACAGCATCTGGTTCCAGACCATCTTAAGAACCTGAACATACACAAGCCCATGGGACCTGATGAAATCCATTCGCGGGTCCTGAAGGAGCTGGCAAATGAAGTTGCTAAGCCACTGTCCATCATATTTGAAAATTCATGGCAGTCAGGTGAAGCTCCCGACGACTGGAAAAAGGGAAATATAACCCCCATTTTCAAGAAGGGGAAAATGGATGACCCAGGGAATTACAGACCAGT